>BDMV01000011.1:15721540-15936620 GCA_008326285.1 Oryza officinalis | reverse complement strand
TGGATTAGGATCGAGCCGATTGACCTCTCATCGGCTGACAAGTATAATTTGAAAGGCACCCCTTTCTGTGGAGAAACCAAAACTGGAGGAGAACTTAAATATTTCTTAATATTATCCAAAGCCTTCTGTTGCTCTGCCCCCCATGTAAACTTCTGATCCGCTTTAAGTCTGAGTAAAGGTGTGAAAGGCTCTAATCTCCCAGACAAATTAGAAATAAATCTTCTGATAAAATTTATCTTGCCGATCAAAGATTGCAACTGTTTCTTGTCTTCTGGAGGCTGGATTTTCTGTATTGCGCTAATACTCCTTTGCGGCACTTCAATACCCCTCTCATGCACAAGAAAACCTAAAAATTGTCCAGCCGATACACCGAAAGCACACTTAGTGGGATTCATTTTTAAACCATATTTCCTCGTTCTCTCAAACACTTTCCTTAGATCGGCTATATGATCAACAATCTCTTTAGATTTCACCACTACATCATCAATATAGATTTCAACCAACAAACCGATCAGATCATGAAAGATATAATTCATGGCTCTCTGGTACGTAGCTCCAGCACTTTTCAACCCAAAAGTCATGACCACCCACTCATACAAACCGATTGCACCAGGACACCTAAAAGCAGTCTTGTGAATGTCTTCCTCCGCCATCAAAATCTGATTATATCCAGCATTGCCATCCATAAAACTTATAATTTTATGTCCTGAAGCAGCATCTACCAATTGATCGGCAATCGGCATTGGGTATTCATCCTTAGGAGTAGCCTTATTTAAATCCCTGAAGTCGATGCAAACCCTAAGCTTGCCATTTTTCTTAATTACCGGAACTATATTAGAAACCCACTCAGCATATCGGCATGGACGAATAAAACCAGCATCATATAAACGAGTAATTTCAGCTTNAGATGAAAACAAGACGCCAGTCAAAAAGAAAGGCTGCCAAGTCTGCCGTAATAGCCGAAGGCGAGACGGACACGGCAACGTCCGGTCCGGTAGAAACCGACACCGGAGAAACGTCCGGTCAAAAGAGAAGACGTGCTAAGAGAAGTAAGACACAAACCCCCAAGGAGACATACTACATCACCTCTTTGAACCAGGATGGGAAACCAGTAGAGCCCAAGGTAGCAATGACTAAATTCAGCACCACCTGCGGTGTGGTGGCCAGAACGCACGGCCCTTTGAATGTAGATTCCTGGGAGCAGGTGGATGACAACATGAAGAACTTCATGTGGAACGAGTTGCAGAAGTGGCTTGTCTATCCGCCTGGTTCAGAGGCTATGGGAAAAGAATTTGCCCTAAAAACGATGGCGCATCGGTGGAGGCAGTGGAAATCGGACTTGAACACTCACTACGTGCAACAGAACAAGACTCCATTCGCCGACTACGGTGGTATTACGCACGCCGAATGGGACACCTTTGTGGCAAAGATGACAAGCCCGGAAGCCTTAGCGCGGAGGAAAAAGATGTCCGATCTAGCTAAAAGGAACAAATACCCGCACCGGTTGGGCTCGAGCGGCTACGATGGCCACGTAGAGAAGTGGCGAGCAACTGAAGAGAAGTTTGCCGCCCAAGGCAAGCCCCTGCTTGTAGATGCCCTAAAGGAAAGAAGCAAAAACTGGGTTTGGGCACGGAGCACAGGGCAAGTCACCGATGCGGGAGAGATCCAGTTCGAGGATCCGGATATCGAGCGTGTGACCAGTAGTCTTAAGGACATTGCGGAAAAAGAGAAAACAGGGGAATTCATTGCCAAGAGAGAACATGATCAACTAACAGCTGCATTAGGCAACCCTGAACATTCCGGACGAGTAAGGGGCCTATCGTCAAGGACGAGCTGGAAGGAAGGGTTTCCGGAGGAAGCTAAGGGTTACAAGAAACGGGACAGGTACAAACAGAAATTGGAAGAGAGGATAGCAAAACAAGTTGAACAACATTTCTACTCTCTTGTTGCTCAAAATCGTCAAGCCTTCCCGCACTTGTTCCAGCAATCCGAAGAACCCACAGTACAGGTGCCAAGCAGTGTCGGGTCAGTGGACACCGCACCTTATCCAGTAGACAACATAACTGCCCCGACGCCGTGCAGCCTGCTCGTGCCGATAGGAAGGGCCGGGAAGAGAAAGGAGGTGGGTACAGGACTTGCGATACCAGGGCGCCAAATTCAGAACACGCCAATCCCTGAAGAATATGCAAGGGTGCAAGTGGCCAAGGTGCATGCAGAGCATACCAGTTTAGAGATAGATATTCCAACACCGGACGGGATACAATTGCTTGGGGATGCGGTGAATCAGTTTATACTATGGCATCGACGAGATATACTGCTGGTCGGTCCATCGCCTTCAACCCCACGCCCGCCGGCTCCAAAGATTGCTGCTGCGCCTGCACCAACTTCTCCACCAGGGCAAGATTCGCCAACTAATAGGCCTGCCTCCCCACCTCCCTCCTCCCCTAATCCTTTAGGTCCAGGTTCACCACATCTATCAGCCCCTGAAGTCCCAGCAGAACAACCTCCTCTGACACCACAGTCTGCATTGGCGCTACCTGAAAGGCCTCTTATGAGAAGCGCAAGTCTTCCAAGTCCGACCAAGCTTGAACCTCGTCGGCTTATCCCGACAATGATTAGGTCAACTTATGATAAGGAAAAAATGGCCGTATACGAGGAAAGGTTAGTATTCCAGGCTTTCAGGGGGAGAGCGTCGACTGACAAGAAGCAGGATGAAACTCCACATTTGTCGGATTCACAAAAATCGGTGAAAAATCAAATGGAGGACCTGGCAAAACTGGACTTGCCGACGAAGTGGCCAACAAAGTACTGTTAACGACGGATTTTTGGTAATCGACTTGGAGAGAAAAGAGGAAACCGAAGCAGAGAGGAAGGATTGAGTTGGAGTCGGACCAGGCTTCGTATCGGACCCGGTAACCGTATCGGACTGGGGAGGTGTTGCTATAGAGAGCGTATCGGCCGATACGGATTCGGTTTGGTCGTGGGCCGATACGGGTTGTGAGTTGACAGCGTCAATGTGGGCTTGGTCTGGGCTCGGAATAAGCTTCAAGGAAGTTGCCAAATAGAGATAAAGCTCGGTTTTAGGCAATTGTATCTTGTAAATTAAGTAGTTTAGATCTAATCTGTGGCTTAAGTCTGCCGCAAGGACTTGTTTGTTAGTTGTAGATAAGATCGTGCCCTACAAGGGTTCTGTTGTAACCTCGGGTATAAATATCCCGATAGTTTGTACATAGACTCTCTCTCAATCAATCAAAATATACAACCAATTCAATCTACTTTCGGCGCATCGCCAACCCTCGTAAGAGGTTGATCCTTGACGAGTTCTTGCCTTCCCAGAGCAAAGGTAAGAACTCGTCCCCGACGATTGGCATCGTCGGGGCTAGCGTGTCGCTTTAGGCACGTTAAGCCTCGATGATGTGATCGTCGTCTATCGTGTTTTGAGTAATCTTGACAGGCGTCTTAATTATGCTTCGCCGGCAGTATATTCGTTTTAGGGTTTATTGCCGACGACAGTTTAATTGTTATGCTTGGTTAGATTATTTGATGCATTTACCATCCCCAAAAGCAATCGACGGCTTGATTTTCTTTGTGTTAAGTCTTGATTCACACTTTGAGTTGCTATCGACCTTAGTCCTGTTTCGAGATCTAACACGAAGCCTGTTTTCGATTGTAATTAAGGATAGCGCCGGGGTTTCAGCCGGTCTTATCTAATGCATGTGATTATTTAGGTTTTTGCATGTGTTTGCCACTTATATATGTGGATTGACGAATATAAACATATCGATTCACAGAGTGTTTTTTTAAAAGGCTTTTTTGTGGTTGGTGTATTTATGTTAGCCGATTGACTTGTATAAGTCTACACTAGAGTAATAGCTAGTGCAGTTATCCTCATGAAACCCTCATCGGCTAATTTCATTAATCTGTCACACGATTCTGGCATAGGCCGATGAGATTAAATCTTGTCAATTTGCTTATTATAATTGAGTAAGCCGATACAGCTTTGCCCTATCGGCTGGGCTATAACAATGTGACATCGGCCTATCGGCCGATCGACCATTGTTTTCTGATATGGTTTACTTGTTTCTTGTTGATTGCAGATCAAATCAACTGGCACGCTCTGCGCACGACTAGGCAAGCCAATTTGGACCTGCACTGGAGTTAAGCAGATCTCCCAGGCCGCCGTGGTAACGCGGAACCCGTTTTTTTACTGCACGGGTCCAAATTCTGCGCCAACACGCTTTTGGCACGCCCGGTGGGACCAAGAACGCAAACTCTACAATAGCAGTAAATCTTCTCAAGATGTCGAAGCAGGTAGAGATTTTCGAGGAGAACATCGTCCCTGTAACCGCCGACCAGCTCAATGCAGAGCAGAAGGCTGAGATGGAAAATCTAGTTGAGCAGTTCCAGAATATGTACCTGCAAACATATTCTAGGACTCGGCAAGGCACCTTGATCCAAAAATCCAAGGTAGTTATGCCGAGTCCTGGAGAGGGAGCTAGCACGTCAGCGGTGGCACACGACCACACCGTCAAGACTGAAGATACTGCAGCGCCGACGTTGCAAGATAGGATTGACTCCGCAGTTCATTCTGCGCTAGTCAACCAATCGGGGATCCTGGTGAACACATTGACCAATACGGTCAAATCGATCCTAGATGGGTCGATTCACCAGTACAAGCCTCAGGGACCGATTTTCTTACCAGAAAATAAGTTCTCTGCCTATCGGACCCTGAGGAACAACCTGAGCACGGCTCAGCCGATAGCGCCGATGCCACCCCCATCGGCGCAGCCAACAACAACACTGCCACTGGTCCTCACCAATCAGACAGGGGGGAGCCCTCAGCACATTACGAGGGAGCAATATGCTCAATGGACCAAGGGGAAGCAACCAGTGATCGAGCCGATGCAGCAAGTTCCGGTTCACCAATCATTGGCCGGACAGCCACAAGCCCCGGTGTTCAGCAATCCTCGACCTCAAGCTGCATACAATGTGCCACAAGGCTATCAGCAGCACACCGCAGGGCAGTACGGCGCGCAAAATCTTGATCACCACTACCAGCCGTACTCCCCCAGGCAGTATCAAGCAGAGGGCTTGCAGCAATCATATCAGCAAGACCTCCCACATTGGCCCGCAGGATACTGGGCCGATATGATAGCTGAAGTGATGCGAGATCAGTTCAGCTTGAAGCCCAAGGAAAACTCTACAGTGTATCGGCACCCGTATCCCGAGGAATTTGACAGAGTGCCATTACCAGGCCGATACAAGATCCCAGACTTTTCAAAGTTTTTGTGGCTGGACAACGTCTCGACGTACGAGCATGTCAGCCGATTCCTAGCACAGTGCGGGGAGGCATCGGCTATCGAGGCGTTGAGGGTGAGGTTTTTCCCTCTCTCCTTATCAGGGTCTGCATTCACGTGGTTTTCATCTTTACCCTGCAATTCCATCAGAGGATGGATAGATCTGGAGAAATAGTTTCACAGGTATTTCTATAATGGCGTACAAGAGATGAAACTGTCCGATCTAACTGCCATCAGGCAACGAGTGGATGAATCGGTCCCAGAGTATATCCAGAGATTTAGAGACATAAGGAACAGGTGTTACAGCCTCAGCTTGACCGATTCCCAATTGGCCGATTTGGCATTTCAAGGATTGCTAGGGCTGATACGCGAGAGGTTCTCCTCGCAGGAATGTGACAGCCTAGCTCAGCTAGCACAACGCATATCGGCCCACGAACAACGATTCCAGGAGGCAAAGAAGTTTGTCAAGAAAATCAACACAGTTTATCAGTATGCCTCCGATGACGACGACGAGGAAGATGTTGATGTCGACCTGGCCGAATGGGCCCGGATGAGAAAGCCGACAACTTGCCAATGGGCCAAGAAGGGCGACAAGGAAGATAAATATGACTTCGACATCAACAAGGCCGATAAGATATTTGATCTACTGTTGCAAGAAAAGCAAATCCAGTTGCCAGTAGGTCATATATTGCCATCGGCCGAAGAGATCAAGAAACGGAGATATTGCAAGTGGCCCAATTCTTATTCACATCATACAAATGAATGCAAGATCTTCAGGCAACAGATTCAATCGGCCATCGAGCAAGGCTGGATTAAAATCGATGATGCCAAGCGGCCGATGAAGATCGAAGGACACCCGTTCCCAGTCAACATGGTGCGGGTGGACAAGACCGATGGCAGTGCCCATCGGACCGGCAAGCGACCTTATCAGACCTCTGAGGGCCTGATTAGAAAATACCAGCGGCGGCAGGAAGAACAAGTTCAAGGCTACGCCGATCAAGACAACTCCTACGACCCGCATTGGGAGTGCGAGTTTTTCCGGTTCTGCTGGAATGAGGAAATGAGGTTGCCATCTATCCAGGAGTGCCCTACATGCAATGGTGCAGAAGATTCTTATCAGGGCAGCTCAAGCATGCAAGCGCATCGGCCGGCCAAGCAAAGGAAATCTGTTCATGAGAGGTTAGAGCCGATGCACCAAGACCAACAGACCGAAGCCGAGGAACAGGTCCAGAACCCTCAATGGTGCCCAAGCGATGTATTCACTAAGACACAAAAACGGCGGGTTCAGAGGCTAAGGAGGAAAAAACAAATCCAAGAGCAACAGGTGGCAGTAACCCATCGGTCGGCCAAGACCAAGAAAGAGTGGAGGATAAAATCCATGGTGGTCACGGCCGATGAGGGCACCTCCAATACAGCCCGGGCCTTTGCGGCTTCAAAAGGTAAACGAGCGACATCGGCGCCTGTTAACATGGTTTTTATACTGCCAGCAGAGTACAGCGTGCAGGCGGCCGATGAAGCAGTGGCCGACGATGAACAATCTTCGGCTAGGCTACAGGTGACGCAAGCTACAGACACTTGCGGCCGTTATACATCAAGGGATTCATCAATGGGCGGCCAATGACGAAGATGCTGGTCGATGGTGGCGCGGCGGTCAATTTAATGCCATACACAACCTTCAGGATGCTCGGGAAGGTACCTGAAGACCTTATCAAGACCAACATGGTATTAAAGGACTTCGGTGGCAACGCGTCCGAAGCGAAGGGGGTACTAAACGTGGAACTCACCGTAGGCAGCAAAACAATACCCACCACCTTCTTCGTCTTCGATGGAAAGGGTTCCTACAGCTTGTTGTTGGGACGGGATTGGATCCACGCAAACTGTTGCGTTCTTTCAACAATGCACCAATGCCTCATGCAATGGCAAGGGGACCAGGTTGAGATCGTGCAGGCCGATCGGACAGTACACGTGGCCAATGCCGATCTCGCAGTGTGGGAGATGGAGGGAATCAACTGCTTGTCCGGACGAGTCTGGGACACCGATTTGCTCAAAGTAACTGACTGCAACATCGAGACGATCGAAGATCAAGACAAGCAGTTACTTTAGCAGAGAAGCGCCGTCCGCCATTGAAGATGAACAAGCTAGTCCCTACACAGATGATGCGGTGGACGAGCTAGATGGCAAGTTGGGACACGGTTTTACGTCGGCCGATGAACTTGAAGAGATTGATATAGGGATAGGTGATAAGCCTAGGCCGACGTACATAAGTGCTAACCTGCCAAAGGAATACAAGAGTAATCTTATAAATCTGTTAAAAGAATTCATGGATTGTTTTGCATGGGAATATCATGAAATGCCAGGATTAAGCCGATCGATTGTAGAACATCGGCTACCAATCAAACCAGGCTATCGGCCGTTTAAACAAGCTCATAGGAGATTCAAGGCCGATATGCATGAAGCTATCAAGGCAGAGATCACATGACTTTACGATGCCAACTTCATCAGACCTTGCCGATACGCAGAGTGGGTCTCCAACATAGTTCCAGTAGTGAAGAAAAATGGCAAGCTTAGGGTATGTATTGACTTCAGAGACTTGAACAAAGCAACACCGAAAGACGAGTACCCTATGCCTCTGGCCGATTTGCTGGTCGATGCCGCGTCTGGACACAAGGTTATAAGCTTCATGGATGGGAACGCAGGCTACAACCAAATTTTCATGGCCGAAGAAGATGTTCACAAAACAGCCTTCCGATGCCCAGGGGCAATCGGCCTATATGAATGGGTTGTCATGACATTCGGTTTGAAGAATGCTGGAGCTACGTATCAGAGGGCCATGAATTATATTTTTCATGATCTCATCGGTTCTTTGATTGAGGTTTACATTGATGATGTCGTCGTGAAGTCACGAGAATATGATATGCACTTGGCCGATTTACGCAAGGTACTTGAAAGAGCGAGGAAGTATGGCTTAAAAATGAACCCTAACCAGTGTGCCTTTGGCGTATCGGCCGGTCAGTTCCTGGGTTTCTTGGTCCACGAAAGAGGAATCGAGATTACACAGAAGAATATCGATGCTATAAAGAAAATCAAACCTCCGACAAACAAGACCAAGTTACAATCTCTGCTCGGCAAGATCAATTTTGTTCGGCGCTTTATATCGAACCTATCAGGAAGAATAGAGCCGTTTACTCCGTTATTGAAGATAAAAGAGGATGAAGATTTCGTATGGGGTGATAGGCAGCAGAAGGCACTGGACGATATCAAGGAGTATTTAACTTCTCCGCCAGTTCTAATCCCTCCACAGAAAGGGGTTCCGTTCAGACTGTACCTATCGGCCGATGAGAAATCCATCGGCTCAGTCTTGGTTCAGAATATTGATGGTAAGGAAAGAGCTATTTTTTATCTCAGTAGGAGGATGTTAGACGCTGAGACAAGGTACACACCAGTGGAGAAATTATGTTTGTGCTTATATTTTTCATGTACTAAATTGAGGCATTATTTACTTTCCAACGAGTGTATTGTGGTAAGTAAGGCCGATGTGATGAAATACATGTTATCGGTCCCTGTGTTAAAAGGACGAATTGGGAAGTGGATTTTTGCCTTAACGGAGTTTGACCTCAGATATGAATCGGCCAAAGCAGTCAAAGGACAAGCCCTGGCCGATTTCATTGTTCAACACAGAGACGAGTCAGTTGCATATGCAGATATCGTGCCATGGACCTTGTACTTCGATGGATCCGTCTGCAGACATGGATGCGGTATCGGCCTAGTTATCATATCCCCTCGGGGGGCAAGCTTTGAGTTTGCTTTTACTATCAAGCCTTATTATACTAACAATCAAGCAGAGTACGAAGGGGTGCTTAAAGGCTTGCAGTTATTACAAGAAGTCGAGGCCGATTCCTTAGAGATCATTGGTGACTCACAACTGGTAATTAATCAACTTTCTGGAGAGTATGAATGCAAAGATGACATCCTCAAAGTCTACAATGAAGAGTGCAAGGTGTTGCTTCAGGCATTCAAGATCGTAACGATGAGGCATATACCCAGGAAGCAAAACTTCGAGGCCAATGACCTGGCTCAGGGGGCATCGGGATACAGGCCGATGGCCAAGGATGCACGAGTTCAAATTGCCACCGTGGACGCCGACGATTGGAGATTTGCTATCATTGATTATTTGAAGAATCCTTCCCAATCGGCGTCACGGAAGATGAAATACAAAGTATTGCAGTATGTCCTGTTAGATGATGATTTATACCATCGGACGATTGATGGTGTCTTGCTCAAGTGCCTAGGTCTTGAGGAGGCCAAAGTCGTTATGAGCGATGTCCATGAAGGGATTTGTGGAACACATCAATCGGCCCATAAAATGAGATGGCTGTTGAAACGCATTGGGTATTTTTGGCCAACCATGCTAGAGGATTGTTTCGAGTATTATAAAGGATGTCAGGATTGTCAGAAGTTTGGAGCAATTCAAAGAGCACCGGCATCGGCTATGCATCCCATCATAAAGCCATGGCCGTTTCGTGGATGGGGAATAGACATGATCGGCCAGATTAACCCGCCATCGAGCAAGGGACACAAATATATCTTGGTGGCTATCGATTACTTCACAAAGTGGGTTGAGGCCGTTCCCCTTAAGAAGGTTGATTCCAAAGATGCAATTCAGTTTGTCAAGGAATATATTATATATCGGTTTGGGTTACCTCAGACGATAACCACCGATCAAGGATCAATCTTCGTGTCCGATGAGTTCGTCCAGTTCGCCGATAGCATGGGCATTAAATTATTAAATTCTTCTCCTTACTACGCGCAAGCTAATGGACAGGCAGATGCTTCTAATAAGACTTTAATCAAGTTAATCAAGAGGAAAATCGACGAACAGCCGAGGCAATGGCACACAACGCTGGCCAATTCCCTTTGGGCGTATTGGATGGCTTGCCATGGTGCAATTCAAGTGCCTCCGTATCAGCTGGTTTATGGACATGAAGCGGTGCTGCCATGGGAAACCAACATCGGCTCAAGAAGGATTGCTTTGCAAGACGACTTGACAGCCGATGAGTACCATAATCTTATGGTGGATGAGTTAGACGATTTGGCGCATGTCCGATTACGGGCCCTAGAGAAGATCAAACGTGATAAAGATAGAGTGGCTCGTCATTACAACAAAAAAGTTGTCGCCAAGTCGTTTGAAGAAGGGGATCTTGTATGGAAATTAATAATGCCGATTGGTTCCAGAGATAATAAATTCGGCAAGTGGTCACCTAATTTGGAAGGTCCTTTTCAAATTCATCGCTGTGTTCCTCACAATGCTTATTTGCTCAAGGGGTTGGACGGCGAGATTTATGGACGAGCTCTTAATGGCAAGTACTTGAAGAAATATTATCCTAGCGTCTGGATCGACTCATGATCGGCCCTCCAGCCGATTTATGATTACAGCCGATGTGTTATGCATCGTCTTTAGATGGCCGATACATACTATCACCCTTAGTTCAAATTTTACAACATGAGCCCTCATCTTCTAAAATTTGGGGGACATATATATATATACAAGCGCGGAATTTTTTTAAAGAATTTTCTTCTTCAGAGTAAGATCGAATTCGGCTTTCTGGCCGATGAGACTGATTGGTAAAGGGACATCTGTTTGCAGGATGGATTTCAGAAACAATTTTCACACTAGAATTTTCAGATCAAATTCGGCTACGTGGCCGATAAGGTTTGCGTTTACACGGTAAAAAGAAGAAATAGGTTACATCACCCTATAAAGTCTGCAATAGCTGCAATGGCTCTACGGCGGATTTGTTCAATATCTTCTATAGCTTGGGCATCATCGGTCGTCGACCCTGGGATTGGCTTCAATGACTTACTCAGGGTGGCAAGATACTTGGCCGATGCCTTGAGTTTTGCCGTCTGGTCTTCGATAGCCTTGGGTGATGTAGCTATCCCGGCTTCAACTTCTTGGATTTCGTGGCGCGTGGTTTCCAGCTTCGATTCGAGCTCTGCTTCGAGACGACGGAGTTCTTCGAGTCTGTGCTTCAAGACAATCGGCTCCACCGCTAGCTCGTCCAACTTGGTCTTGTCAGCATTAACTTGAGCCCTGCTAGCGGACAGGGCCGATTCCAGTTGCTCACGCTCTCGTCGCTCTGCGAGTCTTTCTTTTGCTTTGTTGAGCTTGAATCGGTATTGCTCCAAGAAGATGGCCGGTGTTAGAATCTCCATCAGGCTTTCGGGCAGGTCGTCCTGAATTTCTTGTACCCTAACCCTGATGGGGGTGCAATCTTCCACCAAGTACTCCAACGAGGACTCCAGCCGATTGGCGATGTCGGTCAGCCGATTCTTTAGATCATCAGAAATTGACGCCCTGGCTGTGGTGGGTGGCTCCTTGTCCTCATCATCAAGAAACTGGCCGATATCAAAAGAAAACATATCGGCTAGGTTCTGCAAATATCAATATGGGTCGAGGTTAGCCTCGTTAATCAGGAATCGACAGAAAGGGGATCAGGGTAATCGTGGTTACCTGTGTTGGAGCATCGGTGGTGCTTGCATCGGCCTCCCTTTGCTGTGTTGAGGCAGTAGGTGAGGGGGTTGGCCGATGTGTTGAAGGTGATGGAGCCCTAGGCTGAAAAGCAAGAAATTGGTAAATAGGGTTATGTAAATAGCGAGACAGTGTGAAAATCAACTCTTACCGAGACAGTCGGAGAGGGTGGTGCAGAAGGAGAAGGAGTCCTCAATCGTGCCTTGGCTCGTTCGCGCCGTTGTAAGGTGGCTTTTTTGGTTCTGGGTGAAGGGGTCGATCGAGTTCTCTCCTTCAATATAGATGACGCCGCGGCCTGAAGAGGATACGAAGTTAAAGTATGACATTACAAGGGGATTGTGTAAACACAAAAAAGGGATTACATTGACCTTGCGAACTGCATGTCTGGTCCTCTTTGGTTGGGGGGCATCGCCTGGGTCATCGGCTGGCGGGATCTCAATAGCTTCGGTCGATGGCTCCTTGGTGGTTTTGGCCGATGGGTTCTCTTCTTCATGTGCATCGGCCGCTGCCGTATCAACTTCCTCCTCCATCATTTGTTCATCAAGGAATTCTTCCAAGGAGGGGTCTAGCTCTTCGGCATCGGCCTGGTCATCGGTTTTAGCCTTCTTGCTGGCTTTCTGCGATTTGCTTTTTGCCGGCGCTTTCCCCTTGGGGTTTTCTTTGGGCATCGGACCTTGGAGAAGCGACGGCACTTTTGGGGCAGTAAGGCCGATGATTGACTCCATGACAGTTGATCCTGACGGGGCTAGGGCTTGATGATAGAAGATGTCTCGCCCACTGTTGCTCACAGCCGGGATCGGACCATCGGGGACCTGAGGGCTGATGTTTTTGATAAGGCCCGTCACATAGAATCTGGCCGATTGATGGAAAATATGAGCAGCCCACTCTTGCCACCATGTCTGGAAACTGATATGAACAAAGGCGCTCAGATGCAATCGGTCACAATCACCGAGATTTGGGAGTTCGATTTCCATCGCTTTGCTCATGACCAGCGCCGATGGAACCGTGCCTCTGCTTTCTAGGAGCTTATGAAGATGCAAACTCACAGGAAGCTGTCCAAGCCCGCACTGTCTAGCGGCCACCATTGGATTATAAAATTCATAAGACAGGCTGGTGCTTCTTCCTTGAAATAGGCCTACCGGGAGCAGGCATGGGGTGAGGCCGATCATGAACAATTCCCTTGACTCTGAATCATCATTTATCAAACTCAGTTGAAGATCGTCAGGGAGTTCGAAGTCTCAGTCCGATGTGTAGACAAACATTTCCATCCTGGCCGATGGAGGGCCGGTGAAGAAGCGGATGAACCATGTAGTCATATCCTCGGCCAATTGGTCTGCGCCTGGGTAGACAGAAGCTGCTTCCCCATAGGACATGCATCTTCTGGTCCTGGGGTCTTCATGGTCAGCATATTTGGAGGGGAAGCAGGAGTCCGATAACGGGGGCCGATTGACCATGGGGTTGGTGTGGATGGTGAGCCAGAGCTGAACGAACCACCATGGTCCTCCATGGGCTACAGTTTGTTTTAATATCAAATCTTGTGTGGAGGTATGAAGCAGCCGATAGACAGCTCCCGAAAGGTATCGGCCCAAGGGGATTTGTTTCTTGTCGACCAAAGCCTGAGCCAAGTGTTGACAGTTTGTAGTGGGGCCACAGGTCGATCCACAAAAGACAAATCTCTCCAACCATAATGTCAGAAGGCTACATGTTCTCGTTCCGAGACCGACCCTGTTCCATGTGTTCAGAGATGAATCCAGACCAACCTCCAATCTTTTTGGTCTTCAACTTGTGGCTGCTATGTATCAGGAGGCTGAAGGGGTTGATCTCGGAGTCAATGTCCAACCCTGTTAGTATCTTGACGTCGATCAGGGTGGGGGTCATCGGACCTTGTTTGAACATAAAGGCGTTCAAGGTACTGGACCAGAAGTAGCTGGCGGCCGACATGAGTGGTTCGTTCTTTTTGGTATCGGCCAGGGACAAAGCGATGCATTGGCCGATCCTGATCTCGTCCCAGTGGACTTGTTTGGCAGCAGCAATCCTCTTATGCCAAGTTCTGTATCCGTTAAGCTTGGATGGCCAGGACCTGAAAGTATGTTTCCATGAAGACACATTGGGCTTGGCTTGCCTAAAGGGGATTCTGTCTGTCCCGGCATTGATTAGCCAAGTCGGGTCGTGATCGCCCATGGGGCCTAGCAGAAAGCGATGGGATTTGTCATCGGTAGGGATCAAGATTTGGTTTTTGAAGACCTAGATCATGAGAAGGACGATGAAAATATAAGACCCGGGGGGCAGAGAGTAAAAACCCTAACTTGGATAAATCGGCAGAAAAAAGGCGATGATGTGGATTTTGAAGGAATTGACTTACCGCAGGGATCTCGGAGGCATAGAACGGGGCGGAGACCATCGTTGTCGTTGAAGGGGTCGCTGTGAAGGGGGTCGATGTTGACGGAACGCTGAGGGGTCGCCGGAGTTGAGAAACGCGAAGGGTTTGTTGAATCGACGGCGGAAGGATTCGAATCTGGATCTGCGCGGTATTCAGATTAGACCTACAAAAGAAGTCGATTGGTTCCTTGGAGCTAATTCCGCCACATTATATAATGAAGCGGAATTGGGGGGCATGTGTTAACGACGGATTTTGGTAATCGACTTGGAGAGAAAAGAGGAAACCGAAGCAGAGAGGAAGGATTGAGTTGGAGTCGGACCAGGCTTCGTATCAGACCCGGTAACCGTATCGGACTGGAAGGGTGTTGCTATAGAGAGCGTATCGGCCGATACGGATTCAGTTTGGTCGCGGGCTGATACGGGTTGTGAGTTGACAGCGTCAATGTGGGCTTGGTCTAGGCTCGGAATAAGCTTCAAGGAAGTTGCCAAATAGAGATATAGCTCGGTTTTAGGCAATTGTATCTTGTAAATTAAGTAGTTTAGATCTAATCTGTGGCTTAAGTCTGCCGCAAGGACTTGTTTGTTAGTTGTAGATAAGATCGTGCCCTACAAGGGTGCTGTTGTAACCTCGGAGGTATAAATATCCCGATAGTTTGTACATAGACTCTCTCTCAATCAATCAAATCATACAACCAATTCAATCTACTTTCGGCGCATCGCCAACCCTCGTAAGAGGTTGACCTCGACGAGTTCAAAGGTAAGAACTCGTCCCCGACGATTG
Organism: Oryza officinalis; assembly: GCA_008326285.1. Taxonomy (NCBI): domain Eukaryota; kingdom Viridiplantae; phylum Streptophyta; class Magnoliopsida; order Poales; family Poaceae; genus Oryza; species Oryza officinalis. The sequence continues at coordinate 15,921,634 of BDMV01000011.1, read as the reverse complement.
GCATCGTCGGGGCTAGCGTGTCGCTTTAGGCACGTTAAGCCTCGATGATGTGATCGTCGTCTATCGTGTTTTGAGTAATCTTGACAGGTGCCTTAATTATCCTTCACCGGCAGTATATTCGTTTTAGGGTTTATTGCCGACGACAGTTTAATTGTTATGCTTGGTTAGATTATTTGATGCATTTACCATCCCTAAAAGCGATCGACGGCTTGATTTTCTTTGTGTTAAGTCTCGATTCACACTTTGAGTTGCTATCGACCTTAGTCCTGTTTCGAGATCTAACACGAAGCCTGTTTTCGATTGTAATTAAGGATAGCGCCGGGGTTTCAGCCGGTCTTATCTAATGCATGTGATTATTTAGGTTTTTTGCATGTGTTTGCCACTTATACATGTGGATCGACGAATATAAACATACCGGTCACAGAGTGTTTTTAAAGACTTCTCTATGGTTGGTGTATTTATGTTAACCGATTGACTTGTATAAGTTTACACTAGGGTAATAGCTAGTGTAGTTATCCTCGTGAAACTCTCATCGGCTAATTCTATTAATCTGTCACACGTTCTAGCATAGGCCGATGAGATTAGATCTCTTCAATTTGCTTATTATAACAAGTAAGCCGATACAGCTTTGCCCTATCGGCTGGGCTATAACAATGTGACATCGGCCTATCGGCCGATCGACTATTGTTTTCTAATATGGTTTGCTTGTTTCTTGTTGATTGCAGATCAAATCAACTGGCACGCTCTGCACACGACTAGGCAAGCCAATTTGGACCTGCACTGGAGTTAAGCAGATCTCCCAGGCCGCCGTGGTAACGCGGAACCCGTTTTGTTACTGCACGGGTCCAAATTCTACGCCAACACACATGCCCCCCAATTCCGCTTCATTATATAATGTGGCGGAATTAGCTCCGAAGAACCCATCGACTTCCTTGCTAGGTCTTGTCTGAAAACCGTGCAGATCCAGATTCGAATCCTTCCGCCGCCGATTCAACAAACTCTTCGTGTTCTTCAACTCCGGCGACCCCTCGGCGTCCCATCAACATCGACCCCCTTCACAGCGACCCCTTCAATGACAACGATGGCCTCCGCTCCGTTCTATGCCTCCGAGAACCCTACGGTAAGTCTATTCCTTCAAAACCCACATTATCGCTTTCCCCGCCGATTTTTCCAAGTTAGGGTTTTATTCTCTGCCCCCCGGGTCTTATATTTTCATCATCATTCTCACGATCTAGGTCATCAAAAACCAAATCTTGATCTCCACCGACGACAAATCCCATCGCTTTCTGCTAGGCCCCATGGGCGATCACGACCCAACTTGGCTAATCAATGCCGAGACGGACAGAATCCCCTTTAGGCAAGCCAAGCCCAATGTTTCTTCCTGGAAACATACCTTCAGGTCCTGGCCATCGAAGCTTAACGGATACAGAACCTGGCATAAGAGGATTGCTGCTGCCAAACAAGTCCACTGGGACGAGATTGGGATCGGCCAATGCATCACTCTGTCCCTGGCCGATACCAAGAAGAACGAGCCACTTATGTCAGTTGCTAGCTACTTCTGGTCCAGTACCTTGAACGCCTTCATGTTCAAGCAAGGTACGATGACCCCCACCCTTATAGATGTCAAGATACTGACATGACTGGATATCGACTCTGAGATCAATCCCTTCAGCCTCCTGGTAAACAGCAATCACAAGTTGAAGACCAAGAAAATTGGAGGCTGGTCTGGGTACATTTCTGAACACATGGAACAGGGATCAGTCTCAGAACGAGAACATGTAGCCTTCCTGACGTTGTGGTTGGAAAGATTTGTCTTTTGTGGATCAACCTGTGGCCCCACCACCAACTGTCAACACTTGGCTCAGGCTTTGGTCGATAAGAAACAAATCCCCTTGGGCCGATACCTCTTGGGAGCTGTTTATCGGCTGCTCCATGTTTCCACACAAGACTTGATGCTAAAACAGACTGTGGCTCATGGAGGACCATGGTGGTTTATTCAACTCTGGCTAACCATTCACACCAACACCATGGTTGATCGGCCACCTCTATCGGACTCTCGCTTCCCATCAAAATATGCCAATCACGAAGATCCCAGGAGCAGAAGATGCATGTCCTATGGGGAAGCGGCCTCCGTTTACCCAGGTGCAGACCAATCGGCCGATGACATGGCTACATGGTTCATTCGTTTCTTCACCGGCCCTCCATCAGCCAGGATGGACATGTTTGTCTACACATCGGACTGAGATTTTGAACTCCCCGACGATCTTCAGCTAAGCTTGATAAATGACGACATGGAGTCAAGGGAGTTATCCATGATCGGCCTCACCCCGTGCCTGCTCCCAGTAGGCATATTTCAGGGAAGAAGCACCAGCCTATCCTATGAGTTTTACAACCCAACGATAGCTGCTAGGCAATGCGGGCTGGAGCAACTCCCCATCAGCCTGTATCTTCATAAGCTCCTAGAGAGCAGAGGCACAGTTCCATCAGCGCTAATTATGAGCAAGGCGTTTGAAATCGAGCTCCCAAATCTCGGCAACTGCGACCAGCTGCATCTGAACGCTTTCGTCCACATCAATTTCCAAACATGGTGGCAAGAGTGGGCCGCTCACATTTTCCATCAATCGGCCAGATTTTATGTGACGGAGCTCATCCAAGGTATCAGCCCTCAAGTCCCAGATGAGCCGACTCCATCTGTGAGCAACAGTCGGCAGAATATTTTTTATGCTCAAGCCGTAGCCACATCAGGATCAACCATCCTGGAATCCATCATCGGCCTTACTGCTCCGAAGATATCATCATTACTTCAGGGGCCGATGATTAAAGAAAAACCCAAGAGGAAAGCGCCAACCAAGGGCAAATCCCAAAAATCCGGCAAGAGGGCTAAAATTGACGACCAAGCCGATCTTGAAGAGCTGGACCCCTCCATGGAAGAATTCCTTGAAGAACAAGTGATGGAGGAGGAAGTCGATGCAGCGGTTGCCGATGCATATGAAGAAGAAGACCCATCGACTGAAACCACCCAGGAGCCATCGGCCGAAGCTGCTGAGATCCCACCAGCCGATGACCAAGATGATGCCCCGCAACCAAAAAGGACCAGACACGCAATTCGCAAGGTCAGTATAATCTCTTCTTTGTGTTTACATGATCCCCTTGTACTGTCATACTTTAACTTCATATCCTCTTCAGGCTGTGGCATCGTCTGTGTTGAAGGAGAGAACTCGATCGGCCCCTTTACCTAGAACCAAGAAAGCCACTCTACAACGGCGCGAACGGGCCAAGGCACGATTGAGGACTCCTTCTCCTTCTCCACCACCCTCTCCGACTATCTCGGTAAGAGTTGATTTTTGCATTATCTTGCTATTTACATAACCCTATTTACCAATTTCCTGCTTTTTCAGCCTAGGGCTCCATCACCTTCCCCACATCGACCAACCCCCTCGCCTACTGCGTCAACACAGCAAAGGGAGGCCGATGCGAGCACCACCGATGCTCCAACACAGGTAACTAGGATTACTCTGATTCCCTTTCTGTCGGTTCCTGTTTAATGAGGCTGACCTTGACTCATGTTGATATTTGCAGAACCTAGCCAATATGTTCTCCTTTGATATCGGCCAGTTTCTTGATGATGAGGACAAGGAGCTACCCAGTACAGCCAAGGCACCAATCTCTGATGATCTGAAGAACCGGCTGACCGATATCGCCAATCGGCTGGAGTCCTCGCTGGAGTACTTGGTGGAAGATTGCACCCTCATCAGGGTCAGGGTACAAGAAATTCAAGACGAACTGCCTGAAGACCTGATGGAGGTCCTAACACCGGCCATCTTCTTGGAGCAATACCGATTCAAGCTCAACAAGGCCAAAGAAAGACTCGCAGAGCGATGAGAGCGTGACCAACTGGAATCGGCTTTGTCCGCCAGCAAGGCCCAAGTTAACGCTGACAAGACCAAACTGGACGAGCTAGCGGTGGAGCCGATCGTCTTGCAAAACAGACTTGAAGAACTCCGTCGTCTCGAGGCAGCGCTAGAATCGAAGCTGGAAGCCACGCGTCAAGAAATCCAAGAAGTCGAAGCCGGGATAGCTGCATCACCTAAGGCCATAGAAGACCAGACGGCAAAGCTCAAGGCATCGGCCAAGTACCTTGCAACCCTGAGCAGATCGTTGAAGCCGATCCTAGGGTTGATGGCCGATGACGCCCAGGCTATAGAAGACATCGAACAAATTCACCGTAAAGCCGTTGCAGCTATTGCAGACTTCATAGGGTGATGTAGCATATCTCGTCCTTATACTGTGTAAATACAAACTTCATCGGCCAAGCAGCCGAATTTGATCTGGAAATTCCAATCTGAACATTACTTCGGAAATCCTCTTTGCAAACAAACATCCCTTTACTATAATCAATCTCATTGGCCAGAAAGCCGAATTCGATCTTACTCTGAAAAAGTAAATTCCTTGAAAAAATTCCGCGCTTGTATATATATATGCCCCCCAAATTTTAGAAGATGAAGGCTCATGTTGTAAAATTTGAACTAAGGGCGATAGTATGTATCGGCCATCTAAAGACGATGCATAACACATCGGCTGTAATCATAAATCGACTGGAGGGCCGATCATGAGTCGATCCAGACGCTGGGATAATATCTCTTTAAGTACTTGCCATTAAGAGCTCGTCCATAAATCTCGCCATCCAACCCCTTGAGCAAATAAGCATTGTGAGGAACACAGCGATGAATTTGAAAAGGACCTTCCCAATTAGGTGACCACTTGCCGAATTTATTATCTCTGGAACCAATCGGCATTATTAATTTCCATACAAGATCCCCTTCTTCAAATGACTTGGCGACAACTTTTTTGTTGTAATGACGAGCCACTCTATCTTTATCACGTTTGATCTTCTCTAAGGCCCGTAATCGGACGTGTGCCAAATCGTCTAACTCATCTACCATAAGATTATGGTACTCATCGGCTGTCAAGTCGTCTTGCAAGGCAATCCTCCTTGAGCCGATGTTGGTTTCCCACGGCAGTACAGCTTCATGTCCATAAACTAACTGATATGGAGGCACTTGAATTGCACCATGGCAAGCCATCCGATACGCCCAAAGGGAATTGGCCAACGTTGTGTGCCATTGCCTCGGCTGTTCGTTGATTTTCCTCTTGATTAACTTGATTAAGGTCTTATTAGAAGCCTCTGCCTGCCCATTAGCCTACGCATAGTAAGGAGAAGAATTTAATAATTTAATGCCCATGCTGGCGGCAAGCTGGACGAACTCATCGAATACGAAGATTGATCCCTGATCGGTGGTTATTGTCTGGGGTAACCCAAACCGATATATAATATATTCCTTGACAAACTGAATTGCATCTTTGGAATCAACCTTCTTAAGAGGGACGGCCTCAACCCATTTCGTGAAGTAATCTGTAGCTACCAAGTTATATTTGTGTCCCTTGCTCGATGGCGGGTTAATCTGGCCGATCATATCCATTCCCCATCCACGAAATGGACACGGTTTTATGATTGGATGCATAGCCGATGCCGGTGCTCTTTGAATTGCTCCAAACTTCTGACAATCCTGACATCCTTTATAATACTTGAAACAATCCTCTAGCATGGTTGGCCAAAAATATCCGACGCGCTTCAATAGCCATCTCATTTTATGGGCCGATTGATGGGTTCCACAAATCCCTTCATGTAATTCACTCATAACAGTTTTGGCCTCCTCGGGGCCTAGGCACTTGAGTAAGACACCATCAATCGTCCGATAATACAAGTCATCGTCCAGCAAGACATAATGTAAAACTTTATACTTCATTCTTCGTGACGCCGATTGAGAAGGATGTCTCAAATACTCGATGATATCAAACCTCCAATCATCGGCATGCACGAGAGCGATCTGAATCTGAACATCTTTAGCCATCGGCCTGTATCCCGATGCCCCCTGAGCTAAATCATTGGCCTCAAAGTTCTGCTTCCTGGGTATATGCCTCATCGTCACAATCTGAAAACCTTGTAGTAACTCCTTGCACTCCTCGTTGTAGACTCTGAGAATATCATTCTTGCACTCATATGCCCCAGAAAGTTGATTAATTACCAGTTGTGAATCACCAATGATTTCTATGGAATCGGCCTCGACTTCTCGTAATAACTGCAAGCCTTTAAGCACTGCTTCATACTCTGCTTGATTGTTAGTATAATAAGGCTTGATAGTAAAAGCAAACTCAAAACTTGCCCCCCGAGGGGATATGATAACTAGGCCGATACCGCATCCATGTCTGCAGACGGATCCATCGAAATACAACGTCCATGGCACAATATCTGCATATGCAACTGACTCATCTCTGTGTTGAACAATGAAATCGGCCAGAGCTTGCGCTTTGACTGCTTTGGCCGACTCATACCTGAGATCAAACTCTGTTAAGGCGAAAATCCACTTCCCAATTCTTCCTTTTAACACAGGGGCCGATAACATGTATTTCATCACATCGGCCTTACTTACCACAATGCACTCATTGGAAAGTAAATAATGCCTCAACTTAGTACATGAGAAATATAAGCACAAACAGAGTTTTTCCACCGGCGTGTACCTTGTCTTAGCGTCTAACATCCTCCTACTGAGATAAAAAATAACTCTTTCCTTACCATCAATATCTTGAACCAAGACTGAGCCGATGGATTTCTCATCGGCCGATAGGTACAGTCTGAACGGAACCCCTTTCTGTGGAGGGATTAGAACTGGTGGGGAGCTCCAATACTCCTTGATGTCGTCCAGCGCCTTCAGCTGCTTATCACCCCATATGAACTCTTCATCCTCTTTTATCTTCAATAACGGAGTGAACGGCTCTATTCTCCCTGACAGGTTCGATATAAAGCGCCGAACAAAATTGATCTTGCCGAGCAGAGATTGTAACTTGGTCTTGTTCGTCGGAGGTTTGATTTTCTTTATAGCATCGATATTCTTCTGTGTAATCTCGATTCCTCTTTCGTGGACCAAGAAACCTAGGAACTGACCGGCCGATACGCCAAAGGCACACTTGTTAGGGTTCATTTTTAAACCATACTTCCTCGCTCTTTCGAGTACCTTGCGTAAATCGGCCAGGTGCATATCATATTCTCTTGACTTCACGACGACATCATCAATATAAACTTCAATCAAAGAGCCGATAAGATCATGAAAAATATAATTCATGGCCCTCTGATACGTAGCTCCAGCATTCTTCAAACCGAATGTCATGACAACCCATTCATATAGGCCGATTGCCCCTGGGCATCGAAAGGCTGTTTTGTGAACATCTTCTTCGGCCATGAAAATTTGGTTGTAGCCTGCGTTCCCATCCATGAAGCTGATAACCTTGTGCCCAGACGCGGCATCGACAAGCAAATTGGCCAGAGGCATAGGGTACTCGTCTTTCGGTGTTACTTTGTTCAAGTCTCTGAAGTCAATACATACCCTAAGCTTGCCATTTTTCTTCATTACTGGAACTATGTTGGAGACCCATTCTGCGTATCGGCAAGGTCTGATGAAGTTGACATCATAAAGTCGTGTAATTTCTGCCTTGATAGCTTCGTGCATATCGGCCTTAAATCTCCTAGGAGCTTGTTTAAACGGCCGATAGCCTGGTTTGATTGGTAGCCGATGTTCTACAATCGATCGGCTTAATCCTGGCATCTCATGATATTCCTATGCAAAACAATCCATGAATTATTTCAACAGATCTATAAGATTACTCTTGTATTCCTTTGGCAGGTTAGCACTTACGTACGTCGGCCTAGGCCTATCACCTATTCCTATATCAACCTCTTCAAGTTCATCGGCCGACGTAAAACCCTGTCCCAACTTGCCATCAAGCTCGTCCACTGCATCATCTGTGTAGGGACTAGCTTGTTCATCTTCAACGGCGGACGGCGCATCTTTGCTAAAGTAACTGCTTGTCTTGATCTTCAATCGTCTCGATGTCGCAGTCAGTTACTTTGAGGAAATCGGCGTCCCAGACTCGCCCAGACAAGCAGTCGATTCCCTCCATCTCCCATACTGCGAGATCGGCATTGGCCACGTGTACCGACCGATCGACCTGCACGATCTCGACCTGGTCCCCTTGCCATTGCATGAGGCATTGGTGCATTGTTGAAGGGACGCAACAGTTTGCGTGGATCCAATCCCGTCCCAATAACAAGCTGTAGGAACCCTTTCCATCGAAGACGAAGAAGGTGGTGGGTATTGTCTTGTTGCCCATGGTGAGTTCTACGTTTAGGACCCCCTTCGCCTCGGACGCGTTGCCACCAAAGTCTTTCAACACCATGTTTGTCTTGATTAGATCTTCAGGTACCTTTCCAAGCTTCCTGAAGGTTGTGTATGGCATCAAATTGACCGCCGCGCCGCCGTCGACCAGCATCTTCGTCATCGGCCTCCCGTTGATGAATCCCTTGATGTATAACGGCCGCAAGTGCCTGTAGTTGTCGTCGACTGGCTTGTCAAATATGGCTTGATCTGGTGACAACTGTAGCCTAGCCGAAGATTGTTCATCGTCGGCCATTGCTTCATCGGCCGCCTGCACGCTGTACTCTGCTGGCAGTATAAAAACCATGTTAACAGGCGCCGATGTCGCTCGTTTACCTTTTGAAGCCGCAAAGGCCCGGGCTGTATTGGAGGTGCCCTCATCGGCCGTGACCACCGTGGATTTTATCCTCCACTCTTTCTTGGTCTTGGTCGGCCGATGGGTTTTTGCCACCTGTTGCTCTTGGATTTGTTCTCTCCTCCTTAGCCTCTGAACCCGCCGTTTTTGTGTCTTAGTGAATACATCGCTTGGGCACCATTGAGGGTTCTGGACCTGTTCCTCGGCTTCGGTCTGTTGGTCTTGGTGCATTGGCCCTAACCTCTCATGAACAGATTTCCTTTGCTTGGCCGGCCGATGCGCTTGCCTACTTGAGTTGCCCTAATAAAAATCTTCTGCTCCATTGCACGCAGGGCACTCCTGAATGGATGGCAACCTCATCCCCTCATTCCAGCAAAACCGAAAAAACTCGCACTCCCAATGTGGGTCGTAAGAGTTGTCTTGATCGACGTGGTTTTGAGTTTGTGTTAACGACGGATTTTGGTAATCGACTCGGAAGGGAAAGAGGAAACCGAAGCAGAGAGGAAGGATTGAGTTGGAGTCGGACCAGGCTTCGTATCGGACCCGGTAACCGTATCGGACTGGGGAGGTGTTGCTATAAAGAGCGTATCGGCCGATACGGATTTGGTTTGGTCGTGGGCCGATGCGGGTTGTGAGTTGACAGTGTCAACGTGGGCTTGGTCTGGGCTCGAAGTAAGCTTCAAGGAAGTTGTCAAATAGAGATAAAGCTCGGTTTTAGGCAATTGTATCTTGTAAATTAAGTAGTGTAGATCTAATCTGTGGCTTAAGTCTGCCGCAAGGACTTGTTTGTTAGTTGTAGATAAGATCGTGCCCTACAAGGGTTCTGTTGTAATCTCGGGTATAAATATCCCGATAGTTTGTACATGTAAACTCTCTCTCGAATCAATCACACAAAAACCAGTTCAATCTACTTTCGGCGCATCGCCAACCCTCGCAAGAGGTTAACTCCCGACGAGTTCTTGCTTCTCCAGAGCAGAGGTAAGAACTCGTCCCCGACGATCTGCATCGTCGGGGCTAGCGTGTCGTTTTAGGCACGTTAAGCCCTAGCGATGTGATCGTCGTTTATCGTGTGTTAGCTAATCTTGATGCGGTTTTCTAATTCTGACTTGCCAGCGGCTAACTCGTTTTAGGGTTTACCGTCGACGATGATCGAATTGGTTTGCTCGTTTAGATTATCTAAGGCATTTACCATCCCCAAAAGCGATCGAAGACTTGATTTTCTTTACGTTAACTCTCGATCTACACTTTGAGTTGCTATCGACCTTAGTCGTGTTTCGAGGTTTAACCTAAAGCCTGTTTTTGATTGTAATTAAGGATAGCGCCGGGGTTTCAGCCGGTCTTACCTAATGCATGTGATTATTTTATGTTCTTGCATGTGTTTGCCACTTATGCAGGCGGATTGGTGGATATAAATACATTGATTACAGGGTATTCTTAGGATCTCTCTGTGGTTGGTATATTTATATTGGCTGATTGGCTTGTATAAGTTTGCACTAGAGTATTAGCTAGTGCATTTATCTTCATGCTATCCTCATCGGCCGGTTCCAGTAATTTGCTATAAACATGATAACATGGGCCGATGAGATTAGATCTACTTTATTAGTTCTATCTTATTATTACGTTAAGTAAGCCGATATAGGTTTGCCCTATCGGCCAGGCCTTCACGATGCAACATCGGCCTATCGGCCGATCGGCCATCGGTTCTCACATGGTTTACTTGTTTAATCTTGTTGATTGCAGATCAAATCAACTGGCACGCTCTACTTACGACTAGGCAAGCCATTTGGACCTGCACTGGAGTTAAGCAGATCTCCCAGGCCGCCGTGGTAACGCGGAACCCGTTTGGTTGCTGGACGGGTCGAAATTCTGCGCCAACACGCTTTTGGCACGCCCAGTGGGACCACAAGAACACAACACGCTTTTGGCACGCCCGGTGGGACCACAAGAACACAAGCTTCTCACCAGCAACAAGAACACCTCGAGATGTCGAAGCAGGCCGAGATCGTCGAGGAGAACGTCATTCCCGTGACCGCCGACCAGCTCAGCGCAGAACAAAAAGCTGAGATGGAGAAGCTGGTCGAGCAATTCCAAAATATGTATCTGCAGACATATTCTAGGACTCGGCAAGGCACCCTGATTCAAAAGTCCAAGGTGATAATGCCGAGTCCTGGAGATGGAGCTGGTACGTCAGCGGCAGCACACGACCACACCGTCAAGACCGAAGATAACGTTGCGCCGACGTTGCAAGACCGAATTGACTCCGCAGTTCACTCTGCGCTAGTCAACCAGTCGGGGATCCTGGTGAACACGTTGACCAATACGGTCAAGTCGATCCTAGATGGTTCAATCCATCAGTACAAGCCTCAAGGCCCGATTTACCTGCCAGAAAATAAGTTCCCTGCCTATCGGACCTTGAGGAACGACCTGAGCACGGCTCAGCCGACAGCGCCGATGCCACCTCCATCGGCGCAGCCAACAACAACCCTGCCGCTAGTCCTCACCAAGCAGGCGGGAGGAAGCCCTCAGCACATCACAGAGGAGCAATACGCGCAGTGGACAAAGGGGAAGCAACCAGTGATCGAGCCGATGCAGCAAGTTCCTGTCAACCCGACATCGGCTGGACAGCCTCACATCCCCATGCCTAGCAACCCTCCGCAGCCAGCCGCGTACAACGTGCCGCAAGGCTATCAGCAGTACACCGCAGGGCAGTACGGCGCGCAGAACATGGGTCACCACTATCAACCGTACTCCCCCAGGCACTATCAAGCAGAGGGCCTCCAACAATCCTACCAGCAGGACCTCCCGCATCGGCCCGCAGGATACTGGGCTGACATGATAGCCGAAGTGATGCGAGATCAATTCGGCTTGAAGCCCAAAGAGAACTCTACAGTGTATCGGCACCCGTACCCCGAGGAATTTGACAGGGTACCATTGCCGGGCCGATACAAGATCCCGGATTTCTCCAAGTTTTCGGGACAAGACAACGTCTCGACATATGAGCATGTCAGCCGATTCCTAGCACAGTGCGGGGAGGCATCGGCTATCGAGGCGTTGAGGGTGAGGTTTTTCCCTCTGTCCTTATCAGGGTCTGCATTCACATGGTTCTCCTCCTTGCCCTGCAATTCCATCAGAGGATGGATAGATCTGGAGAAACAGTTTCATAGATATTTCTACAATGGCATACAAGAGATGAAACTGTCAGATCTGACTGCCATCAGGCAGCGAGTGGATGAATCGGTCCCTGAGTACATACAAAGGTTCAGAGACATACGCAACAGATGTTATAGCCTCAGTCTGACCGATTCCCAGTTGGCCGACCTGGCATTTCAGGGATTGCTAGGGCCGATACGCGAGAGGTTCTCCTCGCAGGAATTCGACAGCCTCGCTCAGCTGGCACAACAAGTATCGGCCCACGAGCAGCGATTCCAGGAGGCAAAGAAGTTCACGAAGAAGATTAACACTGTTTGTCAGTACGCCTCCGACGATGACGGCGATGAAGATGGTGATGTCGACCTAGCCGAGTGGGCCCGGATGAGGAAATCAACAACTTGCCAATGGGCCAAGAAAGGAGATAAAGAAGATAAATATGATTTCGACATCAACAAGGCCGATAAGATATTTGACCTGCTGTTGCAAGAAAAGCAGATTCAACTGCCAGTAGGTCACGTATTGCCATCGGCCGAAGACATCAAGAAAAGGAGATATTGCAAGTGGCACAATTCCTATTCACACCATACAAATGAATGCAAGATCTTCCGGCAACAAATTCAATCGGCCATCGAGCAGGGCAGAATTAAAATCGATGACGCTAAGCGGCCGATGAAGATTGAAGGCCACCCGTTCCCAGTCAACATGGTGCGGGCGGACAGGGCCGATGGCGGTGGCCATCGGACTGGCAAGCGGCCTCATCAGACCTCTGAGGGTCTGATCAGAAAATATCAGCGGAGGCGGGAGGAACAAGCTCAAGACCAAGCTGATCAAGACAACTCCTACGACCCACACTGGGAGTGCGAGTTTTTTCGTTTCTGCTGGAATGAAGAGATGAGGTTGCCATCTATCCAGGAGTGCCCTGCATGCAGTGGTGCAGGAGATTCTTATCAGGGCAACTCAAGCAGACAAACGCATCGGCCGGCCAAGCAACGGAAATCCGTGCATGAAAGGCTGGGGCCGATGCACCAAGATCAACACGATGAAGATGAGGAGCAAGTCCAGAACCCCCAATGGTGCCCAAGCGATGTATTCACCAAGACACAAAAGCGGCGGGTTCAGAGGTTGAGGAGGAAAGAGCAAATCCAAGAGCAACAAGCTGAAATACCTCATCGGCCAACCAAGACCAGAAAAGAGTGGAGGGTAAAATCCACGGTGGCCAGGGCCGATGAGGGCACCTCCAATACAGCTCAGGGCTACTCAGCTTCAAAAGCTAAAAAAATGACATCGGCGCCTGTTAACATGGTGTTTGTATTGCCAGCAAAATACAGTGTGCAGGCGGCCGATGAAGCGATGGCCGATGATGAACAAGGTTCAGCCAGGCTACGCTTGTCACCAGACCAAGCTATCTTCGACAAGCCAGTTGACGTCAACCACAGACATCTACGGCCGTTGTACATCAAGGGATTCATCAACGGGCGGCCGATGATGAAGATGCTGGTCGATGGTGGCGCAGCAGTCAATTTAATGCCATACACAACCTTCAGGAAGCTTGGAAAGGTACCTGAGGATCTTATCAAGACAAATATGGTATTAAAGGACTTCGGTGGCAATGCATCCGAGGCGAAGGGGGTCCTGAACGTGGAGCTCACCGTGGGCAGCAAAACAATTCCCACCACCTTCTTCATCTTCGATGGAAAGGGTTCCTACAGCTTGTTGTTGGGACGAGATTGGATCCATGCAAATTGCTGTGTCCCTTCGACAATGCACCAATGCCTCATGCAATGGCAAGGGGACCAAGTCGAGATCGTGCAGGCCGATCGGTCAGTACATGTCGCCAATGCCGATCTCGCAGTTTGGGAGATGGAGGGAATCGACTGCTTGTCCGGGCGAGTCTGGGACGCTGATTTCCTCAAGGTAACCGACTGCGACATCGAGGCAATTGAAGACCAAGACAAGCGGTTACTTTAGCGAAGATGCACCATCCGCCGTTGACAATGACCCCTACACAGATGACGCGGTGGATGAGTTAGACGGCAAGTTAGGACAGGGTTTTACGTCGGCCGATGAATTGGAAGAAATTGATATAGGAATAGGTGATAGGCCTAGGCCGACGTATGTAAGCGCTAATTTGCCAAAGGAATGCAAAAATAATTTGATAGATCTTTTGAAAGAATTCAGAGATTGTTTTGCATGGGAATACCATGAGATGCCAGGATTAAGCCGATCGATTGTAGAACATCGGCTACCAATCAAACAAGGCTATCGGCCTTTTAAGCAAGCTCCTCGGAGGTTTAAGGCCGATATGCACGAAGCCATAAAAGCAGAGATCACAAGACTTTACGACGCCAACTTTATCAGGCCCTGCCGATACGCGGAGTGGGTCTCCAACATAGTTCCGGTATTAAAAAAGAACGGCAAGCTAAGGGTATGCGTCGATTTCAGAGATCTAAATAAGGCGACGCCCAAAGACGAGTACCCTATGCCGTTGGCTGATTTGCTAGTCGACGCTACTTCTGGGCATAAGATCATTAGTTTCATGGACGGAAACGCGGGTTACAACCAGATCTTCATGGCTAAAGAGGACATTCATAAGACAGCCTTCAGGTGCCCAGGGGCAATCGGCCTATATGAATGGGTCGTCATGACATTTGGTTTGAAGAATGCTGGAGCTACGTATCAGAGGGCTATGAATTACATTTTTCATGATCTTATTGGCTCTCTGATTGAAGTTTATATAGACGATGTCGTCGTAAAGTCAAGAGAACATGATATGCACTTGGCCGACTTACGCAAGGTACTAGAAAGGGCAAGGAAATATGGTTTGAAGTTGAACCCTAACAAATGTGCCTTTGGCGTATCGGCCGGTCAGTTTTTGGGTTTCTTGGTCCATGAAAGGGGGATTGAAATCACACAGAAGAACATCGATGCCATTAAGAAAATCAAGCCTCCAGAAAACAAGACCAAGTTACAATCTCTGCTTGGCAAGATCAACTTCGTCCGGCGTTTTATATCAAATCTGTCGGGCCGTATAGAGCCATTCACTCCACTGTTGAAAATAAAGGACGACGAAGAATTCATATGGGGTGACAAGCAACAGAAAGCGCTAGACGATATCAAAGAATATTTAACTTCTCCGCCGGTCTTAATTTCTCCACAAAAAGGAGTCCCATTCAAATTGTACTTATCAGCCGATGAGAAATCCATCGGCTCGGTCTTGGTTCAAGATGTTAACGGCAAGGAAAGAGCTATTTTTTATCTCAGCAGGAGAATGTTAGACGCTGAGACAAGGTACACGCCGGTGGAGAAATTATGCCTTTGTTTATATTTTTCATGTACTAAATTGAGGCATTACCTGCTTTCCAACGAGTGCATCGTGGTGAGCAAGGCCGATGTGATGAAATACATGTTATCGGCCCCTGTGTTGAAAGGACGAGTCGGGAAGTGGATCTTTGCTTTAACAGAGTTTGATCTTCGATATGAATCGGCCAAAGCGATCAAAGGACAAGCCCTGGCCGATTTCATCGTTCAACATAGAGATGACTCAGTCGCATATGCAGACATTGTGCCATGGACATTATATTTCGATGGATCCGTCTGCAGACACGGTTGCGGTATCGGCCTAGTCATCATATCCCCTCGGGGGGCAAGTTTTGAGTTCGCTTTCACTATCAAGCCTTACTATACCAACAATCAAGCAGAATATGAAGCGGTGCTTAAAGGCTTGCAGTTATTACAAGAAGTCGAGGCCGATGCCGTGGAAATCATTGGTGATTCACAGCTAGTAATTAGTCAACTTTCTGGGGAGTATGAGTGCAGAGACGATATTCTCAAAGTCTACAATGAGGAGTGCAAAGAGTTATTACACGGTTTCCGGATCGTAACGATGAGGCATATACCCAGGAAGCAGAATTTCGAAGCCAATGATTTAGCTCAGGGGGCATCGGGATACAGGCCGATGGCTAAAGACGTTCCAATTCAGATTGCTCTCGTGCACGCCGATGACTGGAGGTTTGATATCATTGAGTATTTGAGAAACCCTTCCCAATCGGCGTCACGCAGAATGAAATATAAAGTTTTACACTATGTCTTATTGGACGATAACCTATATTATCGGACGGTTGATGGTGTCCTACTCAAATGCCTAGGTCCTGAGGAGGCTAAAACCGTTATGAGCGAAGTACATGAAGGGATTTGTGGCACCCATCAATCGGCCCATAAAATGAAATGGCTGATGAAGCGCGTCGGATATTTTTGGCCAACCATGCTAGAAGATTGCTTCAAGTATTATAAAGGATGTCAGGATTGTCAGAAATTTGGAGCAATTCAGAGAGCACCGGCATCGGTTATGCATCCAATCATAAAGCCGTGGCCGTTTCGTGGATGGGGAATAGATATGATCGGCCAGATTAACCCACCATCAAGTAAGGGACACAAGTATATATTAGTGGCTACAGATTACTTCACAAAGTGGGTTGAGGCCGTTCCTCTCAAGAAGGTTGATTCCAAAGACGCTATTCAGTTCGTCAAGGAGCACATCATATATCGGTTTGGGTTACCTCAGACAATAACTACCGATCAGGGATCAATCTTCGTGTCCGACGAGTTCGTCCGATTTGCTGACAGCATGGGCATCAGATTACTCAATTCTTCTCCTTACTACGCGCAGGCTAATGGGCAGGCAGAGGCTTCCAACAAGTCTTTAATCAAATTAATCAAGCGGAAAATTGACGAACAGCCGAGACAATGGCATACAACGCTGGCCGATGCTCTTTGGGCGTATCGGATGGCTTGCCATGGTGCAATCCAAGTGCCTCCCTATCAGCTGGTCTACGGGCATGAAGCCGTACTGCCGTGGGAAACCGCCATCGGCTCAAGAAGGATTGCTTTGCAAGACGACTTGACAGCCGATGAGTACCATAATCTTATGGTTGATGAATTGGATGATTTGGCACATGTTCGATTACGGGCCTTAGAGAAGATCAAGCGTGATAAAGATAGAGTAGCCCGTCATTATAATAAAAAGGTCGTTGCCAAATCGTTTCAGGAAGGAGACCTTGTATGGAAATTAATAATGCCGATTGGCTCCAGAGATAATAAATTCGGCAAATGGTCACCTAATTGGGAAGACCCCTTTCGAATTCATCGATGTGTTCCTCACAATGCCTATCTGCTCAAGGGATTAGATGGCGAGATTTATGGACGAGCTCTCAATGGCAAATACTTGAAACAGTATTATCCCAGTATCTGGATTGACTCATGATCGGCCCTCTAGCCGATTTATGATTACAGCCGATGTAGTCAAGCATCGTCTTTAGATGGCCGGTAAATACTATCGCTCTTAGTTCAAAATTTCAGAATATGAACCCTCATCTTCCAAAATTTGGGGGGCATACATATATACAGGAGTTATCACACATGATTTTTCAATTGGCAATTGACTTCGGCTTTCTGGCCGATGAGATTGTTTATAATGGGATTGTTCATATTAGAGATATATGCGTCTGGAATTTTCAAGACAAATTCGGCTGCACGGCCGATAAAGTGTGAGAGGATTTCCGAAGCAATAAATTAGGCTGGAATTTTCAAAACAAATTCGGCTGCATGGCCGATAAGATTATAAAAATAACATATGCTACATCACCCTATGAAGTCCGCAATAGCAGCAATGGCTTTACGGCGAATCTGCTCAACGTCTTCAATAGCCTGGGCATCGTCGGCCATCGTCCCTGGGATCGGTTTCAGTGATTTGCTTAGGGTCGCGAGGTACTTGGCCGATGCCTTGAGCTTTGCCGTCTGATCTTCTATGGCTTTAGGGGATGCAGCTATTCCGGCTTCGACTTCTTGGATTTCTCGACGTGTCGATTCCAGCTTCGATACCAGCTCTGCCTCGAGGCGACGGAGCTCTTCAAGTTTGTGCTTCAAGACAATCGGCTCTACCGCTAACTCGTCCAGCTTGGTTTTGTCAGCGTTAACTTGGGCCTTGCTGGCGGATAAAGCCGATTCCAGTTGGTCACGCTCTCGTCGCTCTGCGAGTCTTTCTTTGGCTTTGTTGAGCTTGAATCGGTATTGCTCCAAGAAGATGGCCGGTGTTAGGACCTCCATCAGGTCTTCAGGCAGTTCGTCTTGAATTTCTTGTACCCTGACCCTGATGGAGGTGCAATCTTCCACCAAGTACTCCAGCGAGGACTCCAGCCGATTGGCGATATCGGTCAGCCGGTTCTTCAGATCATCAGAGATTGGTGCCCTGGCTGTGCTGGGTAGCTCCTTGTCCTCATCATCAAGAAACTGGCCGATATCAAAGGAGAACATATCGGCTAGGTTCTGCAAATATCAACATGGGTCGAGGTTAGCCTTGTTAATCAGGAATCGGCAGAAAGGGGATCAGGGTAATCGTGGTTACCTGTGTTGGAGCATCGGTGGTGCTTGCATCGGCCTCCCTTTGCTGTGTTGACATAGTAGGCGAGGGGGTTGGCCGATGTGGTGAAGGTGATGGAGCCCTAGGCTGAAAAAGCAGGAAATTGGTGAATAGGGTTATGTGATTAGAAAAATAATGCAAAAAATCAACTCTTACCGAGACAGTCGGAGAGGGTGGTGGAGAAGGAGAAGGGGTTCTCAATCGTGCCTTGGCTCGTTCGCGCCGTTGCAAAGTTGTTTTCTTGGTTCTTGGCAAAGGGGCCGATTGAGTTCTCTCCTTTAACACAGACGACACCGCAGCCTGAAAAGGATATGAAGTTAAAGTGTGACAGTACAAGGAGATTATGTAAACACAAAGAAGAGATTATATTGACCTTGCGAACTGCGTGTCTGGTCCTTTTTGGTTGCGGGGCATCATCTTGGTCATCGGCCGGTGGGATCTCCGCAGCTTCGGCCGATGGCTCTTGGGTGGTTTCGACCGACGGGTTTTCTTCTTCGTGTGCATCGGCCGCTGCTGCATCGACTTCCTCCTCCATCACTTGTTCTTCGAGGAATTCTTCCAAGGAGGGGTCTAGCTCTTCGGCATCGGCCTGGTCATCGGTTTTAGCCTTCTTGCTGGCTTTCTGCGATTTGCCTTTGGCCGGCGCTTTTCTCTTGGGGTTTTCTTTAGGCATCGGACCTTGGAGAAGTGACGCCACTTTTGGGGCAGTGAGGCCGATGATGGATTCCAGGATGGTTGACCCCGATGGAGCTATGGCTTGAGCGTAGAAGATCTTCCGTCCACTGTTGCTCACAGATGGAATCGGCTCATCTGGGACTTGAGGGCTGATGCCTTGGATAAGTTCTGTCACATAGAACCTGGCCGATTGATGAAAGATGTGAGCGGCCCACTCTTGCCACCAAGTTTGGAAGCTAATGTGCACGAAGGCATTCAGATGCAGCCGATCGCAGTCACCAAGATTGGGGAGCTCGATTTCCATTGCTTTGTTCATAACCAGGGCCGATGGGACTGTGCCTCTGCTCTCTAGGAGCTTATGAAGATGCAAGCTAATGGGAAGTTGTCCGAGCCCGCATTGTCTAGCAGCT
Organism: Oryza officinalis; assembly: GCA_008326285.1. Taxonomy (NCBI): domain Eukaryota; kingdom Viridiplantae; phylum Streptophyta; class Magnoliopsida; order Poales; family Poaceae; genus Oryza; species Oryza officinalis. The sequence goes on along the minus strand of BDMV01000011.1, from coordinate 15,902,359 downwards.
GTCATTGGGGTGTAAAACTCATAGGACAAGCTGGTGCTCCTTCCCTGAAAGACGCCTACTGGGAGCAGGCATGGAGTGAGGCCGATCATGAATAATTCCCTTGATTCCATGTCATCATTTATTAAGCTCAGTTGCAGATCATCTGGAAGCTCGAAGTCTCGGTCCGATGTATAGACAAACATATCCATCTTGGCTGATGGAGGGCCGGTGAAGAAACGGATGAACCATGTAGCCATGTCATCGGCCGATTGATCTGCGCCGGGGTAGACGGAGGCTGCTTCCCCGTAGGACATGCATCTTCTGTTCCTGGGATCTTCGTGATCGGCATATTTTGATGGGAAGCGAGAATCTGATAGAGGCGGCCGATCAACCATGGTGTTGGTGTATATGGTTAGCCAGAGTTGAATGAACCACCATGGTCCCCCATGTGCCACGGTTTGTTTCAACATTAAGTCTTGAGTGGCAATATGGAGTAGCCGATATACAGCTCCCAAGAGGTATCGGCCGAGAGGGATTTGCTTCTTGCTGACCAAAGCCTGAGCCAGATGTTGACAATTTGTAGTAGGACCACAGGTCGATCCGCAGAAGACGAATCTTTCCAACCATAATGTCAGGAACGCTACATGTTCTCGCTCTGAGACCGATCCTTGTTCCATGTGCTCAGAGATGTACCCAGACCAGCCTCCAATTTTCTTGGTTTTCAGTTTGTGGCTGCTGTTTATCAGGAGGCTGAAAGGATTAATCTCAGAGTCGATGTCTAGTCCTGTGAGTACCTTGACATCTATGAGGGTTGGGGTCATCGGACCTTGCTTGAACATAAAGGCGTTCAAGGTACTTGACCAGAAGTAGCTGGCAGCTGACATTAGTGGCTCATTCTTCTTGGTATCGGCCAGGGACAGAGTTATGCATTGGCCGATTCCAATCTCGTCCCAGTGGACTTGTTTGACGGCAGCAATCCTTTTGTGCCAGGTCCTGTATCCGTTTAGTTTTGATGGCCATGACCTGAAGGTGTGCTTCCACGCCGAGACAGTGGGCTTGGCTTGCCTGAAAGGAATTCTGTCTGTTTCGGCGTTGATTAGCCAGGTTGGGTCGCAGTCGCCCATGGGGCCCAGGAGAAAGCGATGGGATTTATCGTCGGTGGGGATCAAGATTTGGTTTTTGAAGACCTAAATCGTGAGAACAACGATGAAAATATAAGGCCTGAGGGGGACAGAGAGTAAAACCCTAACTTGGAGAAATCGACGGGGAAAGCGATAATGCAGGATTGAACAAGTCGACTTACCGCGGGGATCTCAGAGGCGTAGAATGGGGCGGAAGCCATTGTTGTTGAAGAAGGGATCGTTGCGGAAGGGGTCGATGTCGATGGAGTATCGAGCGGTCGCCGGAGTTGAAGAACACGAGGAGTTTGTTGAATCGGCGGCGAAAGGGTTCGAATCTGGATCTGTGCGGTTTTCAGGTTAGACCTAGCAAAAAGTCGATGAGTTCCCTGGAGCTAATTCCGCCACATTATATAATGAAGCGGAATTGGGGGGCATGTGTTAACGACGGATTTTGGTAATCGACTCGGAAAGGAAAGAGGAAACCGAAGCAGAGAGGAAGGATTGAGTTGGAGTCGGACCAGGCTTCGTATCGGACCCGGTAACCGTATCGGACTGGGGAGGTGTTGCTATAAAGAGCGTATCGGCCGATACGGATTTGGTTTGGTCGTGGGCCGATGCGGGTTGTGAGTTGACAGTGTCAACGTGGGCTTGGTCTGGGCTCGAAGTAAGCTTCAAGGAAGTTGCCAAATAGAGATAAAGCTCGGTTTTAGGCAATTGTATCTTGTAAATTAAGTAGTGTAGATCTAATCTGTGGCTTAAGTCTGCCGCAAGGACTTGTTTGTTAGTTGTAGATAAGATCGTGCCCTACAAGGGTTCTGTTGTAACCTCGGGTATAAATATCCCGATAGTTTGTACATGTAAACTCTCTCAAATCAATCACACAAAAACCAGTTCAATCTACTTTCGGCGCATCGCCAACCCTCGCAAGAGGTTAACTCCCGACGAGTTCTTGCTTCTCCAGAGCAGAGGTAAGAACTCGTCCCCGACGATCTGCATCGTCGGGGCTAGCGTGTCGTTTTAGGCACGTTAAGCCCTAGCGATGTGATCGTCGTTTATCGTGTGTTAGCTAATCTTGATGCGGTTTTCTAATTCTGTCTTGCCAGCGGCTAACTCGTTTTAGGGTTTACTGCCGACGATGATCGAATTGGTTTGCTCGTTTAGATTATCTAAGGCATTTACCATCCCCAAAAGCGATCGAAGACTTGATTTTCTTTACGTTAACTCTCGATCTACACTTTGAGTTGCTATCGACCTTAGTCGTGTTTCGAGGTTTAACCTAAAGCCTGTTTTTGATCGTAATTAAGGATAGCGCCGGGGTTTCAGCCGGTCTTACCTAATGCATGTGATTATTTTATGTTCTTGCATGTGTTTGCCACTTATGCAGGCGGATTGGTGGATATAAATACATTGATTACAGGGTATTCTTAGGATCTCTCTGTGGTTGGTATATTTATATTGGCTGATTGGCTTGTATAAGTTTGCACTAGAGTATTAGCTAGTGCATTTATCTTCATGCTATCCTCATCGGCCGGTTCCAGTAATTTGCTATAAACATGATAACATGGGCCGATGAGATTAGATCTACTTTATTAGTTCTATCTTATTATTACCTTAAGTAAGCCGATATAGGTTTGCCCTATCGGCCAGGCCTTCATGATGCAACATCGGCCTATCGGCCGATCGGCCATCGGTTCTCACATGGTTTACTTGTTTAATCTTGTTGATTGCAGATCAAATCAACTGGCACGCTCTACTTACGACTAGGCAAGCCATTTGGACCTGCACTGGAGTTAAGCAGATCTCCCAGGCCGCCATGGTAACGCGGAACCCGTTTGGTTGCTGGACGGGTCGAAATTCTGCGCCAACAGTTTGTTCTTCCTGTCTCCGCTGGTATTTTCTAATCAGGCCCTCAGAGGTCTGATAAGGTCGCTTGCCAGTCCGATGGGCACTGCCATCGGCCCTGTACGCCCGCACCATGTTGACTGGGAATGGGTGTCCTTCGATCTTCATCGGCCGCTTGGCATCATCGATTTTAATCCTGCCTTGCTCGATGGCCGATTGAATCTGTTGTCTGAAGATCTTGCATTCATTTGTATGGTGTGAATAAGAGTGGTGCCACTTGCAATATCTCCGTTTCTTGATCTCTTCGGCCGATGGCAATACGTGACCTACTGGCAACTGAATTTTCTTTTCTTGCAACAGTAGGTCAAATATTTTATCGGCCTTGTTGATGTCGAAGTCGAATTTGTCTTCTTTGTCGCCCTTTTTTACACATTGGCAATTTGTCGGCTTCCTCATCCGGGCCCACTCAGCCAGGTCGACATCAACATCTTCTTCGTCGTCGTCGTCGGAGGCATACTGATAAACTGTATTGATCTTTTTTGAAAATTTCTTAGCCTCTTGGAATCGTTGTTCGTGGGCCGACACCCGTTGTGCTAGGTGAGCTAAGCTTTCAAATTCCTGCGAGGAGAACCTCTCGCGTATCGGCCCTAACAATCCTTGGAACGCCAAATCGACGAGCTGTGAATCGGTCAAGCTAAGGCTATAGCATCTGTTCCTTATGTCCCTGAATCGTTGAATATACTCCGGGACCGATTCGTCGACTCGTTGCCTAATGGTGGTCAGGTCGGACAGTTTCATTTCTTGTACGTCGTTATAGAAATACCTATGAAACTGTTTCTCCAGATCTGTCCATCCTCTGATGGAATTGCAGGGTAAAGATGAAAACCACGTAAACGCAGACCCTGACAAGGACAAAGGGAAAAATCTCACCCTCAACGCCTCGATAGCCGATGCCTCCCCACACTGTGCTAGGAATCGGCTTACATGCTCGTAAGTCGAGACGTTGTCCTGCCCCGAAAACTTGGAGAAGTCCGGGATCTTGTATCGGCCTGGCAATGGCACTCTGTCAAATTCCTCGGGGTACGGGTGCCGATACACTGTAGAGTTCTCCTTGGGCTTCAAGCCGAACTGATCACGCATCACTTCGGCTATCATATCGGCCCAGTATCCTGCGGGCCGATGTGGGAGGTATTGCTGATACGATTGTTGCAAACCCTCTGCTTGATACTGCCTGGGGGAGTACGGCTGATAATGGTGATCAAGGTTCTGCGCGCCATACTGCCCTGTGGTGTGCTGCTGGTAGCCCTGTGGCGTATTGTAAACCGCCTATGGTGGAGGATTGTTGAAAACCGGGGCTTGCGACTGTTCGGCCGATGGCTGGTTGATATGAACTTGCTGCATCGGCTCGATCACTGGTTGCTTCCCCTTGGTCCATTGTGCATACTGCTCCTCCGTGATATGCTGAGGGCTCCCCCCTGTCTGCTTGGTAAGGACCAATGGCAGTGTTGTCGTTAGCTGCGCCGATGGGGGTGGCATCGGCGCTGTTGGCTGAGCCGTGCTCAGGTCGTTCCTCAAGGTCCGATAGGCAGGGAACTTATTTTCCGGTAAGAAAATCGGCCCTTGAGGCTTGTACTGGTGAATCGTCCCATCTAGGATCGATTTGACCGTATTGGTCAATGTGTTCACCAGAATCCCCGACTGGTTGACTAGCGCAGAATGAACTACGGAGTCAATCCTATCTTGTAACATCGGCGCTGCAGTATCCTCGGTCTTGACGGCGTGGTCATGTGCCACCGCCGACGTGCCAGCTCCATCTCCGGGACTCGGCATAACTACCTTGGATTTTTGGATCAAGGTGCCTTGCCGAGTCCTAGAGTATGTTTGCAGGTACATATTCTGGAACTGCTCGACCAGATTTTCCATCTCAGCCTTCTACTCTGCATTGAGCTGGTCGGCGGTCACAGGGACGATGTTCTCCTCGGAAATCTCGACCTGCTTCGACATCTTGAGGAGATCTTGTTGTTGTTGCTGGGTTTCCGTTGTTCTGTCTCACCGGGTGTGCCAAAAGCGTGTTGGCGAAACACAGCTTTTGGCAAACGGTGGAGCGTGGTCTCTCTGGAAGTGAAGTTGAAAATCGATGTCCCACCAGGCGTGCCAAAAGCGTGTTGGCGCAGAATTTAGACCCGTCCAGCAACCAAACGGGTTCCGCGTTTCCACAGCGGCCTGGGAGATCTGCTTAACTCCAGTGCAAGTCCAAATTGGCTTGCCTAGTCGTGCGCAGAGCGTGCCAGTTGATTTGATCTGCAATCAACAAGAAACAAGTAAACTATGTCAGAAAACAATGGTCGATCGGCCGATAGGCCGATGTCACATTGTTATAGCCCAGCCGATAGGGCAAAGCTGTATCGGCTTACTTAACATAATAAGCAAATTGAAGAGATCTAATCTCATCAGCTCATGCCAAAAGCGTGTGACAAATTAATGAAATTGGCCGATGAGGGTATCATGAGGATAACTACACTAGCTATTACTCTAGTGTAAACTTATACAAGTCAATCGGCTAACATAAATACACCAACCACAAAGAAGTCTTTAAAAACACTCTGTGGCCGATATGTTTATATTCGTCGGTCCACATGTATAAGTGGCAAACACATGCAAGAACATAAATAATCACATGCATTAGATAAGACCGGCTAAAACCCCGGTGCTATCCTTAATTACAATCGAAAGCAGGCTTCGTGTTAGGTCTCGAAACAGGACTAAGGTCGATAGCAACTCAAAGTGTGAATCGAGACTTAACACAAAGAAAATCAAGCCGTCGATTGCTTTTGAGGATGGTAAATGCCTTAGATAATCTAAACGAGCAAACTGATTCAACCATCGTCGACAATAAACCCTAAAACGAGTCAACTGCTGACGAGACAGAATCAGAAGACCGCGTCAAGATTAGCTAACACACGATAAACGACGATCACATCATCAGGGCTTAACGTGCCTAAAGCAACACGCTAGCCCCGACGATGTAAATCGTCGGGTACGAGTTCTTACCTTGCTCTTGGGAAGCAAGAACTCGTCGGAAGTTAGCCTCTTGCGAGGGTTGGCGATGCGCCGAAAGTAGATTAGTTTGATTGTATGATTAATTGAGAGAGTTTCTATATACAAACTATCGGGATATTTATACCCGAGGTTACAACAGAACCCTTGTAGGGCACGATCTTATCTACAACTAACAAACAAGCCTTTGCGACAGACTTAAGCCACAGATTAGATCTAAACTACTTAATTTACAAGATACAATTGCCTAAAACCGAGCTTTATCTCTATTTGGCAACTTCCTTAAAGCTTATCTTGAGCCCAGACCAAGCCCACGCTGACTTTGTCAACTTACAACCCGTATCAGCCAACAATCATATCGAATCCGTATCGGCCGATACACTCTTTCTGGCAACACCTCCCCAGTCCGATACGGTTACCGGGTCCGATACGAAGCCTGGTCCGACTCCAACTCAATCCTTTCTCTCTGCTTCGGTTTCCTCTTTTCTTTCCAAGTCGATTACCAAAATCCATCGTTAACACCGCCTCAAAGAAAACGACTATGAAGATCGCCTATCTTTGCAGGCGGGGAGTCCGTCCGCCTACGAAGATGATTTTCACAGGCGGACGGTGGCTAGTCCGGTCCGCCTGCAAAAATATGAATCTGCCGCCTAAAAAAAACAAATATCCGCCTGCGAAGATAGATAGAAATTTTTGAAATTAAATAACAATTTGCCCGTAATTTTAATAATAATTTGCCCATTAATAGAAATTCTTGCAGGTAGATTATTATGTACATATATTGGAAGATTATCAAGGATTTGGTACTAAGAAATTTACATATATTGCATAACTCAAAAGTGTTGCCAAAATATATATGTTACAATATATTTTTACATTGTGACTTCAAATATGCCATCTAGTTACGTTATGGCATAGCAGTGTTCCACTCTCGAATATTTTTGAATTCATCACTTGTCGTAGAGCACCCTCTGGGTCGAAGAAATCTCCTTTCACATGACAGCACTCACGGTGGATGAAGTGGCACAGGTCACGCTGGACATTTGTGATGCCTGTATCGTCAAAGCTTGTTCGACGTTCTAATCTTGGCAACTGCATGCATTGAAGATAAACAATATATTAGTACCATAAATATGTGAAGCTGTCTAGTACATAGTATAGAGACTTACATCCTCTGCGTTAGTCCTGTACCTCCCATTAACCCTAAGGAATTCGCACGCGTAATACCCGCAAAGGACAGTTCCTCTAGGTTGCTTGTGACACTTCAGGACATATCATAGAAAAAATAGTTAAAATTTTCAATTAGTGAAACAATTGAAATACATTAAGTGAGTGTAGTATTACCGGCCAATAGGTGCGTACTAGCAGCTTCTCCCTTGTTCGGGTCTGTTCTCCACCCTTGAACTTGTAGTATTGGTACGCACTGTATGGATGTCGTACCGTTTCACATTAAGGAGGATATTTATTTATAATACATTCATATAAAAATGCAAGAGTCATAAACACTTACTACTGTAAGATTGTTAGAAATTCTTTGTATTGCTGGTGTCTGTAATCGAGAGGGTCCAACATTACCATGGTTCCGTCTTTAGGGTGGATGAGTAGACAGATATAATGATCGCTACATATTAACAACAGTATAGTTAGTTAGTACCAGCTAAAAACCCTTCGCTATTCAAAACTAACTGAAGGTTAATTCTAAATTAATAAAAAAAAGTTTATTTCTTTTTTTTATACAGACATGCCAAATTAGTATATTAGGAAAATCAAACAAAATCTTATCATCGACATATTACAAACTAATATAATTATTTTTTTGATTGCACCAAATAAATAGACAGTAAAAATTTTATTCTCTCTCATATATATCTTTGCAGGCGGGCCATATAAGCGGCGCCTGCGAAGATAGATCTTCGCAGGCGTCGCTTATATGGTCCGCCTGCAAAGATCGATCTTCGCAAGCGGACCGCCCCCTCCACCCCGAGTATCGTCTTCGCCGGCGGGATTTTGGCACCGAAGACCATACCCGCCTACGAAAATTTAACCCCTACGACGCCGAAAATGAGTTTTCTAGTAGTGTAGGTTTCCCCAAGCGAACGACCTATGTGCAGTAGTTTGGGATGGACTCATTTCTAATTATTGGGAGTCAATTTTTAGTTATTCATTGGAGGAAAGAATATATCCACCCCTAAAAATATAATTAGGATATAAAAACAAAATTTTAGAAATAGATTTCCTGTGCACATACCTTAGGGCTTATTCGATTTGAAGTAAAAACAAAGGATTTGGATTCTTAAGAATTAATTCCTACAAGTACCATTTGAGATATAGGAAAACCAAAGGAATTTTTCCTTTCCCTGCAAGTTGTAGAGAGAAAACATAAGAAAATTTCATCTACTCAAATCCCTTGAAAATATTTCTATGAATTGATATGTGTATACTTTCCTATTCCTTCACTTTTTCTATTCTTATGAGTTGAAATTTCGCTAAACCAAACAAGCCCTTAGCAGCACCGGAGGAAGTGGAGGAGTCAGGTGTCAGTAGAAAATAAGTAAATTTAAATTTCACGTAACCTTGTGTGTTGTGCTCCTAGTTACATAAAATCATGAGCATAGCAGTTTTGGCACACCTTTACCTACTTCAAACATTCATAGTGTTTTTATCGTCTCACCTGATATGTCGACCCTAAAAATTTATACCTCTTTGTCAGTATTATTAATAAGACATACCTTCTATATATATGTGTTCGTGGTATACGAAAATACCATATACCTAATAGTATACGAGAAAATATTTTTTGATTAAGAAAATACGGTTCATAAAGAAGAAAATTATCTTTCCAGAATAGAAGGTGTTCCAGATAAGGAAGAAAAAACGGAGTCCTACACGAACACTATAAGAACTACTCAGTCGTATGCATATTTGTCTCTCTAGTTCTACTTGGACAAAGGAACATTCGAGGATATAAATACAAGACCCCCTAGGAGAAAAGGAGAGACGAACAGATGCCAACAAAAGCCTATAAAAGACAAAATACAAGCCTAGACAGACTCAATCTAAAGCCACAAAGATCGACATAGATCTAGAGCTACCTTCAATCCCGCCGAGTTCATATTCGAGTAAGAAGACTACTCTAACCACCGACCACGTGTGAGAGCTCCATATCGCCCAGTCGACCCCAACTAGAGTAGGTCATCCCAAATATTGTACTCGTGTGATACTGATATATAAAGGCAACACTGGCTTCGGCCAACAGGAGTAGGGCTATTACCTATCAGTTAAGGGGCTCAAACTTGTATAAAAATCCATGTCTCCTATCTCTTTTACCTCAATCTCACGTATACCCTGGTTCCAATGATCTCCATACTCTAAAAATATCGTGGTTGGCGTATAGCCCATCGACACTCTTTATCTAGATTTGTGATGCGATGGGCTTTACCTACTTAAAAGATTCATAGGGTTTTTGTCATCCCACCTGACATATCGACCCTGAAAATCTATACCCCTTTATTTGGAGTCTTGACGCGATGGGCTCTCCAAAGGGAGCTTATTTCATCGTTCTCGCCTCTAGCTCTAACTCGGTTTTGATCCATAGCTGGAAGCGATGAAACACCGCAGGAAGTGGGACTTTGATCTCCTTTCGATGGGCACGCGAAGCTCCAAGGCCATGCTAGCTCTAACGCCGGGCAGGAGCGGTGCTGGGGTCGAGCCGGACCGATGAGGCGATGAGGTCGGGTTGATCTTTCTATGGCAGTAACACAACCGGTGCTACCTACAAACGATGACATCGATGACGCCGATGATGAGACGGTTGGATTACCATGCCAACCCACCAGTGGCGAAGCTAGAGTAAAACAGAGGGTGGTGCAACTACAAATAAGTGACTAAGAGGTTTACCAAAAATAAGTAGCATTAGGATGGTTGAAAACGCCAACAGAGGCAAAATACATCATTTAACTTGAAGTCCTGAACATATTCCACACTTTGACGGCCGAAAAAGAGAAAACGAATGACTTTGATTCAAATTTCATTTTTCTACCAAATAAAAAACAAATGAAAATAAATATAATCAATTACCTTTATTCATCAATTAACCTGACATTAACACATATAAAAGGAGCGTAAATATGTACTGCACTATTGCAGTTCTAATCTAAAGATCCTAACGATGATGAAAAAAGAAAACATGAAACACCATCTAATCTTACCTTAAAATTATTCTTGCAGCCGTGATGGGGATTCACGGAGATGATGAGAGATCGCCGGCTGGCGGCTGCCCGGCTCGTGGCTCCTTCTAGATGCGTGGCCGTGACCGTGAGAGAGAGATGAGGGACGGGAGAGGAAACGGCCTGGACTCGAGTCGCGAACGTGAATTCTGATGGTGGCGGTGACGGAAAACGAAGCGACGAAACTTGAAGTTACGAGACAATGACTTTATTTTCTGGCTTCCTTCATTCACGTTAGCTGGGCTGGTTGCTGGGCTGTGGGGTGGTGCATATAGGGCCAAAATTTGATTACTATAAAGTGAAAACAAAAAACGGGGTGGTGCATCTGCACCCAGAAGACAATATATGCCTTCGCCACTGCGACCCACGCATGTCCAGATCACACATGGAGATTGTAAGAACGAGGAAAAATTGGATGGTTACATGACCAACTCGTCAATTTGACCTTTGGCCAGAGAGAGAGGGGCAGCACCGAGTCGAATGGGATCGGTCATCATCTGCCCTGTTCTGCTGCTAGCGTGCGTAGACGATTAGACAAAGTTACGATTTCGATTTGCGAAACATCGTGCCATCGTTTCCAATTCCAACCCACTCACGAGATTACTGCCATGACCTAGCAACCCACCTTGCCTGTTGTCAGCCATTGCCTCGCCGGCCGCCACTACATCATTCAACGGGCACCTCGCCGCTACCGCCCACCGGCTGCCGTGACAGCATGATCGATCTGCTCATCTCATCTGCATGTGAATACGAGGTGAGCAACAGCATTGCAGCTGGCCAACTGGTCAACACCGGCCACGTTGCCTACTTGCCTTGGCATTGTTGCTTTGCTTTCTTTGCCTTTGGCTAAGTGCCTGATTGGCTTTGTAAGGTTAGCGTGGAGCCTTGGAGGTTTGGATGAATCACTGAATCAGTCAAGCAGCGCCTTGCGCCTAGCACGTATTGCCGAAAGCCAGCTGAACTAATTGGTAAGATTTAGATTAATTAGTTTCAATTTTTATTCTATACTTTTGTAGTTTTATAACTTTGTAATTTATATGAGGTTAACCACTAACATGTTAATCTTTTCAATTATTAGTTCATCCTAACTAACATGTCGTCAAGAAATATGTATGAAACATGCAATTTTATATATATTGATTATTATTATTTTGATGTTATATTAAGGACCCTCATTTTTAATTTCATTCTGAGCCACACAAACCTCAGGACTGGACACATGAGAAAGGAGGACGAGGAGAGGGTCACTGCTACCAGATGGGGAGGCGAGCTCGTGGTGGTGGTAGGGTCGTCGCAGCCGGCGAAGATGGTGAGGGCACCAACGACCGGTGTGTCCAATGTGTCCAATGCGTAGCATTGAATGTTCTGCGCAAAGTAATTTCTAATTGTTTATTCCCGTGGCAACGCACGGGCACTTTTGCGATGGTACATAAACAATATTACGTGTGTTTTACAAAACTAACATGTTGTCAATTATTATTCAATCCACCCTACTTGTGAGTTCTAACAAACACTATATCTCAAATTTATGAATTCATGGATCCATCTTATAAAAGTATTAGCTGCCTAAATTAAGCATTATTTATTCTATTATAGATGAAGTCGAATTAGTTAACAATGTGGTTTTGTGAAATTATAGGATTATATTACCTGATGATGTTGTATGGAACGAGTCAAAACCATAGTTTTATGTAACTTGAACTACAATAACTCGGTTTTATAAAATTTACTCTTAAATAGTTGCACATGGTCCAACTTCATCCTCTACCTCTATTTTTTAATTGCAAAGAGAGGTGATCCATTAAGGTTTGAGCTCCGTCGTGGCGCCACCGCCTTTCCCATGGAAACAACCCCTACCTCCTCCACCGCTACTCCCATGATGACTACAGGAGAGGGAAACTCTCCTCCAGCCAAGGTCCCTACCGAGGACTATGGATTGTGGACAGTGCAGCAGAAGATTGATGACCTCCTTTGCAGCGATCCGAGCATAATATCATGCCAAAGCTCCCTGATTTTGCTTCCTATTTCAAGGAAAAGCTACAGGTAGATCTATCTATCGTTTCCGTTCTTCAATTCCTTAATCGCCTAGAGCTGCAAGAGAAAAGCTTTCGTACATATATATAATCCAAAGTGATTTTGAATTTTCAAGTTTGTTTTCTAAGAATAATTTTGAATTTTCAAGTTTGTAATAATGATAATATGTAGAAAGAGCCATTAGGGTGGACTAATCATGGTATCCTCAACTGAACTTTGTTCGACAAAATGGACAGTCTATTTTCATGAAACTTGACGAAAAGCCAGGCCTTGTTGACATCTATATCTTTCTAGTTATGTGTTTTTGCATGAAAAATTGTTTTGGCCTCATAATCATTGAAAAACAAGATGCATATCTGCCTGCGCAGAACACCCAATTTGAAACTCACTGACTAAACCCCTTTTCTAATATTGCTTAACCCACGAACTAGACCGGAGCAAGCGTTGCCTAAGCTTCCCTTGAAGAAGCAACGATGAAACTATAGGGGATACACTGATGTACCATCTCTTCTTATGCCTCTTCTCTTGCCCATTCCCTTTTTCTACTTTGCTCCTTGATCCATACTATAGTGGAGGGGATCTAGAGAGAGAAATTATTTGTGGAGATCGGAGAGGGAAGGGAAATGTGAGCACTGTGGGGACTGGGGAGGAGAGGGGTGTTTGGTCCCTTTATAGTGTCTTAGGTTGGGATGCCAGGGGAGGAGTGGGAGTGGACTATGGGAATGGGCCTTGGCCTAGGTTGGCTCGCCCCACTTCTAATGGTATGACTTTTTTAGTTCAAAGGCGTTACAAAAAGAGTTAAGGAGATGAGACCTATAAATATATTTTGCATGTGGCAACCAAGGCACACAAACAAACATATACATGAAGAAATAAGAAAAATAGCATCAAGGATCAAGGTGGTGTCTGTGGCACAAAATTACTCTGTAAATCAACAAATGGAAAGGGGAGAGAGGGATGATGGAATTATTTGGTCCCACCTATAGAAACTATGCATTGGAAATGCTATTATGGCAATTGTTTAATTGTTGAGTCTAATGTGTACTAATGAAACTAATGTGAAAACAAAATAACAGATACATTTTTAGTTGGCAATGTATTCTATGCACACACTACCTCTGATGCACTCATGCACTCAACCACCGTGTGCCCTCTGATTCCAATCCAACAGATACAAATCCAGGCGGGGCGTTTCTGCAGAAAACCGCCCGTATCCTCCACCTAAATTTATAGGAACCCTCTCGTTTGCTTTCCTTTTTCCTTGTTCAACCTTCTCCCCAGATTGATCCCCAATTCTCTCCGTGCGGTAGGACTAGACGACAGTGGCATCTCCAATCGCCCCAATCTACATGCGCGTCCTCCTGCCAAGGCTGGCGTGCAAGCGGTGGCCGTCCGGTCCTGAGCGCTTCGCATCATGTAGGTTGGGGTGATTGGAGATGCCACCGTCATCCAGTCCTACCGCACGAAGAGAATTGAGGATCAATCTGGGGAGAAAGTTGAACAAGAGAAGAGGAAAGCAAACAGTTACCTGTAAATTTAGGTGGAGGATGCAGGCGGTTTTCTACAAAAATGTCCTGCTTGGATTTGTATCTGCTGGATTGGAATAAGAGGTCTCACAATGGCCGAGTGCATGAGTGCATCAGAGGTAGTGTGTGCATAGGATACGTTGCCTCCCAGTTTTTCATTGTTCTTCTAAAGTAACATCCTTAATAACTCAGCCAATTAACAAGATGAGGAAATATTTGATAAATTAAGTAGACGTAATACATAACCTCCAATTGTCGCCTTGTTGGTTATTAACGGCAGCCTGAATACTATTTGCTTCCCAGCTCTGAGTATTCTCGTGATTTTGTTATGTGTCAGATGCTAATTGTCTCATGTAAACAGATGATGGGAAGGAAACCACATAAAGGATTGGCCATAGAAGAGGTGAGAAATTTGTTCATCCCATACTGGAAATCGGTGTTGTTTTGCAAGTTGCAGGTGAAGATGGTTCCATTCTATCAAGTGCTAAAGCAACCAGGAAGAGTACTGCCTGCCCGTGTATCGCAAAACAAAAAAAAGACAAATCTTTGTGCAGGTCTGAGAAATATCAGTGAATCTGTGAGCTTATGCAAGAGCTGTTTTACGGTTTTTATGTTAATTTAGTACCATGATGGTAATGTACTACCTTCATCCAAAATATAAAAACTCATAAAAACGAATATTAAAAAAGCAAGTAAAATTAAATGAGAAAATATTATAATTGGTTGAGAAAAAATAGGTGAGAGAAATAAAATAGAGGAAGGGTTTAGAATAAACTGCAGATGAAGAAGTTGTATTTTGAAACAAACTTTAATTGTTATATTTTAGGGTAGAAGGAGTATTAAGATTTAAGATATATTAGAATATTATCTATTTATGTTATAGTGTAATGTCGTGTAGCTGCCGACTAAATATTGTGGTTGTGCTGGTTTTGAAAGTAAAATATTGAGGCACATGTCTTTTACCTTTCTTAGTGGTTGATTGCAATGCAAATATACACTTACATCTATCACAGGAAATTACTTTTATATTGGCACTGCAAATTATAGCTACCAAAGGACGCCGTCATACTGTTCGTCCATTGGTAGTTGGAACAAGTGAGTTGACTGATTATTGAAGAAGCCTCAGTCGTTGGATGCACATCCAATGGCTGGGACGCTTCTTCTACGTCCAGCACGGCAAGAATATTGACGAGGAAGAGGTCGTGGTAACTTTGAGCCGGCCAGTGTAGGCGATTGGCGAACTCAACTATGGCGATCGATCTGGAAGCATCAGGGAGTAATCAGATCAAGGAGGTAGCGCCAGCTGATTGGCAGCGATACATTAATTACCTAGTCTTTTTTTTTTCTCAATGGATGATAAATTATCTGATTTTGTCATAACATTGGAGGTAAAAATTGAATTAACTACTATAATTTTCAAAAGATGTATTAAAAAAATATTCCAAGAAACTTTTATGTATAAACATCTATAAAAATCATACGCCCTTCATCCTGGACGTGACCCATCCTATTGCTACGAAACTAAACAGAAACATGTTTAGATTCATAGTATTAGGATATGTTATATTCATCCAAAATCTTTTATATTTTAGAATGGAGGAAGTACCAGTTAAGATGAATATTAGAATGAATTTGAGGGTATGTACAGCTACTAGAAACTCTCTTAACCATGGCGCAACGTACATAGCACATCCAACACAACTCAACTTCTGATCACATCAAGGAATCTTTGTTGTTATAGCTTATTGGAGTACCTGTCCGGCTGTCAGCTCATACATCCTAGTATTCTAAGACCAAGAAAACCATATCAGCATCCTGACTAGTTGTTACCCATGGGACATCACATACAAGAAACAAATCAAGCTGACAGCCGAAGAAACAAATCAGGCACGCACATGCTAACGCCACTCTAGATCGCCCTTCCAGTAGAGGAAGGACTGGCTGAAGAATGGTAGCTGACTCGAATTCGCGGCATTGCTGGGTTAGACAGCCTCGTTCTGCACCTGAAACCATGCAAGCCCCGGTTGACCGCAGAGTCTTGATTCAGGGATGGGTACAATTGGCCCCAGAAATATGCGCCACAGGTCGAGGATTATTGTGACAAGCATCGCTGCACCCAAGGCGTCGACGGCCACTCTGGAAAGGCTCCACTTCTCTTCATTTTCATCGATCCTGAACGGCAAATCGCATATTGTTACAGACTTGCAGACATTATTGAGAACTATCCAGTGTCATAACTTAACAGCAGCAGAATTCATGCAATGCAGGTCTATTTATAGTGATTACAGTATGGATATGGGTGCATGGCTGTAGATATGCTCTTGATAGACGACGATTTGTTTCATTAAGGGACAAGCGTGCTAATGCATTATTCTCGACTTAGTGGCCATGTACCCAGTTGGTGTAAATAGATGGTTTTCTTAGAAAAATGGAGTAAGGAATTTGACAAAGCTATTAGCATTACAGGAGAACAACTTGATGTTTAACTGCATAACAGAAACAGGGAAACAAACATAATTCAAATCAAACAGATGAATAGCCAACATATAAAATAGCTGACGATAATCCTGGCTAATTTCACCTTGAAAACATTGGGAAGCTGACGATAAAGTATATTGCATAAAACAGTGAGCCTACTTTGTACATTATATCCCTGTCGATGAATTCATAATATGGAAACTGCAAAGGTCACAGAAAACATCAGGCGCAAAGGGAAATAATAGTATTGGGAAAAACAAAGTAAAAATGGTGGAAACAACTTCACTATCAAAAGTTATCATAATAGGACATTGTACAAACACTTTTCCGTCCTATGTAACTTGCATTGATAGACACTATGACCAAAAGAAAATGTAGTACGGACTACATATTTTGACCCTACACAAGTTTGCTAGTATCATCTTAAGAATAATTGGTCCAATATTCACAACAGATTTGTAGAAAACAACATTGTAATATCTAAGTTGAATTTTATTTGCACAGTTATTTTGAGAACACATATTCAGGTGCAACTGGTCTATCCCTATTTTACCAGATTGAATGATAGTATAACAAGACAAAGTTGAAAAGTATTGTCAATAACAATTATTAGATTGTCATTCTTAATAACTGTCATTGCATTTGAATCAAATGCATCCACCAAATATAGTTAGCTTGATAAAATGATAATGCAGTCAAATGATTTAACATTATTATTTAGTTCTCTGCAATTCTAATAGTTAACATAGTGTACCCAAAGGATCTGTCTAATGGTATCTGACCTGACTGGAAGGCATTACCACTGATTTTCTGTTGTGCAATTCACAACAAGCTATACATAGTAAATTGGATCGAATGAAAATAGTTCATTTCATAAAACAGAACACAGATTTACTGAACCCTATGTCCATACCACTAAATGGAAATCGAAAGCACAGGATAATTAAATAGCACTAGGCAGAAGAAATCTGTGTAATATTTACAGTACTGTATGCAAGAGAGAACATACATTTGCAATGGCTAAGGTTTCCAGGTAAGCTATGAAGTATGAGAGTGCTAAAACCCATGCAGCTTCAAATGACCATCGAAGAAACTGTGGCAAATGAGCTGTAGAATGACATAATTTGCGAAGGGTCATATTTGATGTCATGTGATAGAAAAGGAAGCAAGCGTGGGTCAGGAGAAATGTTGTATGGGGTACCTGAAACATGAAAGAAATTTAACAAGCTATAAGAACAAAGAAACAAGAACACATTTGTTAGTTCAACTTGCAAGTAATGTAGTACCGCAACCATCACTAGTAAAAGTGAATGGACTTGAACTATTGGGCACTTTTCCACGTTTACACTATGAGCAATATCTTTCACAAAACAGTTGCAGAATAGAATCTATGTTGGCCTGTAGTAGCCTCAATATAGGAGAACAGGAGGGAATGTATGGTAACTAAAACATTCTTAAAGAGCACCAGTACATGTGAAATTCCCAGACCCCATCATTACTTGCAATATTCAATGGAGATAAAGGAAAGATAAGAAAGCAAGCAAATGTGAAGTCAATTTTCTTCCATTATCTATCAAAATGCATGGTCAAATCTTCTCCAAATCAAAAAAGGCAGTGGAGACAGGACTTTCCCATGTTCTTGTTCTGTACTTCTGCGACAAATAACAGAGGATACAAGCAAATAGCTGAGAGGAGAAACAACAGTATGGTATAAGTTTTTTGAGATGATTGGCAGAATGTTTGAGAGGAAGAAGAAAATGACTGGGCACATGATAAAGGAACATATATGGAAGAAACAGGAGCATAGGAAAGATAGAGAGGATTAAATTGATTTACATCTTGTTCGCATTGAGAGATAAGGGCAGCCCTCTTTTACATACAGAAGTCCGTAACATAATAAATTAATAAAATTCTAGATGGTTACATAAAAATCAACAGTAACACTAACCAAGCTTCAACCAAAAGGAAATTTTGTTGTAGGCAATGTTAAAGTGAGCCATATGGTTCTGCCATTAAAGGAACATGCATTTCATTTTTGCCACTGTAAGTGCCACTAGGTAAACTTTCAGATCATAGTCCAATGCATTACAGTGGCCTGTGTTTGTATAGGAGAAGTTACTTTTTAAAAGTTGTTGTCATGACACAAGGCCATGAAGGGATAAAAACCGCCAGGAGGATAGCCGGGTGGCAGTGGCTGCTAGGGGTGAGAGGTAGACTTAGGTTGGGAAGGACATTGAGAGGTATTGGATTAGACTAATCTGATTTATTGCTTAATGGTATAGGGATACAATCCATCCTTATATAGATGGGATGACCTAACCCCTAAGAAAAGACACAATCTAATCTTACCTAACATACTGCTACAGTACTGAGAGGGTGTTGGCCTGTTGGGCTACCCACTGGGCTCGGTCCCTTGGCCCAATGCCCATGACATATGGAAGGGTTGCAAAAGAAGAAAGAACGAAAATATTGTTGAATCCATGTTTGAAAACATCAGTGCCTATTGCAATGCTAGCACTGTGCACATTATCCGCTTGCATGAATCGCATTTGGTCAACAATAACATAAGCACAGTCTTACGTTGTTCATCCTCCATGATGGGAAAGTGTATGATGCACCAAGAACTGTGAAGAAGTAATGCGTCCAAAAGTAGTTACCAACATAGCTGAAAATTATAATCCAAATATTAGCCTGCAACAGAAAGATGTGAAATTTAGCAAAACTGTTCAAAGAGATAAAGTAAAGAGAATTAATGATTTTTGCTACCAATTAAAGGATGCCCATACAGAACTGAGAAGTACTGTTGCAATTACTTGTATTAGCAGGTGTACAAAATTAAGTATAACTGTAGCAGTAAATAATTTACAACAACAACAGTAAATGTTTTTGTACAGTAGCGTAGTAAAACCACCCTATAAGGTACTTAATACTGCTATTTCACCAAGATCAAATGTAACCAAATTGATGATATTTCCATGTATCAGCTATTTTTACCACAGTAAATTTTGCCTGAGAAAATGAAACTGTTTACTCAATAAAGTAAAGTTCATAAGCTGTAGTGAAAACACATTACAGGATTAGATTTATCGAAAATATACAGCTTTGGCCTTCTTTCGCTACATTTTCTTTTAGAACTCAGTTTGTCTTTCAGATGATCGATATAAAACACTTACCTTAACCCAATACCGATCTTTCAAACTTCTAGCACTATCTGCCTGAAAAATCAAAACATTAACAAAATTAGCTTCTAAGTTGTGGTTACTGTATTCAAGATAAGAAAGATAAATTTCATGGGCAAAGTTTGACAATAGAGAACACACTTTGTAAGACAGAACAGTATGGGAAGATGAGGGTAGAAATGGTCAACTGGTGCTGGTGCAGAAGTACATGAGAACATTTTAATGTCCCCAGTGCCATCTAGCTCTTAACCAGAAAATATTGTGTTTTTAGCAAAGCCAGGATTTTTCATGTCTCTAAGCAAACACCATCAAATTGAGCTGCCATGTAGCCAATTTCCCTTATTTGTCACTAAACTACTTATCCTGAATTATAAGTTATTCCTTAAAACCCAACCCCAAAAAGTTGTTCTTAAATAATTCAAGTATTCCAGCCAACAGGTATTCCTTCCTTGGTTGGGGAAAGCAACATCAACTAGTATTATGTCTCTCCCGTACTTGGTTTGGGTGCAGTGATAGCTGTGACCACAAAATAAGCAGTAGCACCAACTTGAGCCATGAGAAGACAATCACAACTAGGACCATACATGATCCCCGTCCTCTCCAATACTCCCCTCGGCTCTTCCACTCTGCACCCACTACTCTCTCCCTCCATTTAAAACTTATCAGCCTGTCCCGGGAGTATTTAGTAGTTTACCCTCCAAATTTTGGTATTCTTCTTGCGATTAGTACATCAAACGGGCTCATGTGTATACGTCATCGGATCACTGCTGCTATGTCAACTGTCAAGCAACAGAAAGTCAGAAAGTACTTTGCCCATTTATGGTCGACGTGCCGATAGCTAATAATTCTGGTTTCTGTCCGGCCCATAATATATGTCAAACTGTCAATCAGTCATTTCTATGAACAATATAGCAAAATCTACTCTCCCAACATTGTTTTTTTTTAACTAAAAGAAAATAAAGCAAGCCTCTAATTACCTTACCTCTGAAGAGCCAACAGTTAATTACATGATCACATAAAGTAGAATCCAATCCAGGGTCGATGTGTTTGAGGAGAGATGGAGCCAAAGTACCTTGCCTACGAGGAATAGCGGGATGACGAAGGCCGGCACGGTGGACACCAATCCAACAACTAGGTACTCCAGCTCCGTAAACCTCTGCACATAGAAACAAAAAAATATATTTTCTTTTATCACCCGGCCTAATATCCATTTTGAAACCGCCGAGATCCGATCTTCCCTCAAAGAACCGGAGGCGGAAGATCCAACAAGGTGTCCCAAACTCGCCAAGATTCAGACGGATCGAGCGAGAAGAGAACGAAAGAACGGATGGATGGATGGGTGGGTACCTCGTAGAGCTTGAAGGGGACGACGACGCCGAGGCAGAGGGTGAGCCAGAAGGGCGTGTAGAGCAGGAAGAACGTCTCCCCCCACCGCTTGCTCGCGTCCGCCGCCGTCCACCGGCTCGTCCTCCCCGCCCCTCCTCCGTTTCTCGCCTTCGCCGCCGCCGCCGCCGCCGGCCGCCGCGGGGCTGCAGGGGGAAAAAAGAAATAACTCCGGTGAGGGAGGGTAAACGCGCCGGCTGAGGTGCCGCATTGGTGGCGGCGCGGGGCTCACCTGCCATTGCCGTTCCGGCGGTGAGTGGTCGGGGTGGAGGCGCGTGCGTGGGGCGTGGCAGCGCGCGACTGGGGTGGTGTGGTTTTTTTTCTTTCTTTTTTGAGAACAAACTGAGGCTCCTATTAGGATTTTATTAGGCAAGCTGAGCGTACAGCAAGTCTTACAGAGAGGCCCCTGAGTCAGATGGGCAAATTACACTTTCACCCTGAATATGCAAAGAAGGCATAGAAAGAAACAGAAAAAGCAATCGGATCCTTCTCTTTGCCATGTCCACAACAACGATGGCCGGATCGACGCACCAGACAACGACGACAGGAGCAGAGAAGTCATGGCTAGCTGCATATAGTGATCAGGGTTTACGTTACCGGCACGCGGTTATCGCGGGGTACGGTAACTCGTACCGCGCGGTACGATTTGATGAATTTTGACCGAATTCAAAACTTCAAAAAAAATCCAAAAAAATCAAAAAAATTGGTGAAGGTAGTGCTTGATTTGTAGTGTATTATGGTGAAGAAATTTCTCAAAAAAAAGTAATATTTATTCAAATTTCTCTAATTTTTTAATCATTTTCTTCATTTTGTTCTTCTTTCGGCCAAACATCGAGCGGTAACCGTGTCAAACCATGCGGTTACCGCTCCATACCGCGCGGTTACCACGGTCCTTACCGCGGTTTCCCCAAATTTTGAATTCAAAATTTAGAAGTCAATTTTATCGCGGTTTTTGGCGGTTACCGCGGTTACTGCGCGGTAACTGCCGTACCGCCGGGTCGCGGTAACCGGCCGGTAAACGGTAACGTAAACCCTGATAGTGATGCCTAGGTACGAACCCAAAAGGGGCCTCCCTAAGATGGAGATTGAAGTACCTAAGGCAAATAGAGAAACACCTCAGCCGCATCTTGTAAAGCCGTTGCCGGAGATGAGGAAGAAAACCAACACAGATGCACAAAGCTCGCCGGAGAAGAAGCAAGTGGCCGGCGCTACCTTCTGTTGAGCACACCCGTCGCACTCTTAGCTTTGGGCGTTGATGATGAACCTAGAAATGATTGACATGGAGCCCTCGTCGAAGAAGAAGCTTATGAGTACGTCCATGTCAGATGCAACCAGAACAAAGGAGTCGGACGCCGATGACCCTCTCAAGCTGTACATGTTGGGTTACGTATAGGCTACGATAGCATAAATCAAAATTTTTTCTATCACGTAAATCAGGAACCATGAAAGCATGAGATCATAGATCATTACCACTTGACGCGCTATACAGCGAAAGTAAGTGCTAAGAAGCCAAAGGAAAGTTAGCGACGTAGTGCGCGTCGATGTATAGGAAGTAGTAGATCGCAGCAGCCCGACCTTTTCCTCCTCGTGTGTACACCCTGCCATGCACTACGTTGATCAGCACCGTAGACCAGCGACGCCTCTACCGGTATCCACACGTCCAGGGATGGAACACGTAGCACGGACGTGCTAGCGCCCGTGCGCAGCTAGGATTTTGCTCGGGAGGGAAGTGACGGCTAGGGTTTCTCACACACCACCAGCCTCATCATCCGAAGAATATATAGGATCCATAACTGGGCCTTTGAGACCCATAAGAGTTTGTCAAAACTTGGTTTCGGCAATAAGAAACTGGGGGTAGCAGTCAAGCGCCAAACACGATGGGTTAGTATGCAAAGGGATTTAGACAAGTTCAGGCCCTCTCAACGAGAGGTAATACCCTACCCCTGTTTCGGGGATTCGATCCGCCGAGTGGTTTATTGATCTCACGATCTCTTGATCTCGAGTGCTTTTGCTATCTGATTCTCTATCGATCTATCTGTTAATCTCTATCCCTCAAGGGACGTCCTATCCTCCTTATATAGGCTCGGAGGATAGGCTTACAAGTTGGAGACCTAATTACATACTATATAGGACTCCTCAATATTACCAACTCTGGACTATAAGCCGTTCCTTATTACACAAGGTAACGTAATACCCAAGTCCGAAGCCGATTACATAATCATGAGTCATAGCCTATTCCCTATGGTAAGTCGGATAAGCTAGCTGTGTGGGTATATGGTACCCATAATTTTCACAGTAGCCCCTGAGACCTTCACGGTCGACGAGATAACTTTGCCTCGAACCAGAATAACACATAGCCGAATAATTCCCTAGCCGAGTGCTTCTATCTCCGAGTGTTTCCATCATCTCTGCCTGAGTCTCCTAAGTGCTTTATCATCCAATAGAAAGGCTGTGAAGGGCTGAAAACATCTCAAAAAATTTCTCAAGAATAGATACTTAGGTACATCGACTGATGCACCTAATTAGGTGTAGTCCCCGACTATGTGGTTAGTTAAAACAAACTAAGCATATAGTCAAGAACTATAATAATCATACTCATCTGAATGATATAAATAAATGCCTAGCCTAAGCCAAAAGAAATCATAAAAAATCATATAACACATAACCTTATAATCAAGGCATAGTGTATAATGACCCCGAGTACTGGCAAGCTCATGCTATCTGAGTCATTATGCCCGAGTCCTCTCGGAGCATACAACTCGGCCACCCTCAGGAAAAAAATCCGAGTTAATAAACTCATAATAAATTTATCAGTTATCTGAAAAATGTGACCAAAAATATTAAATAGCTCCAGCTATAATATTGGTCTTAATACCGTGTAGGCGGAAACACCAGTCGGTGGTAGCGAAGGCAGGCCGACGATGAAGTCGTAGACGCCCAAAAACGGTGATGTCACCAATCAACCGTGTAGGCGGAAACACCAGTCGGCGGCGACGAAGGCAGGCCGACGATAATGTATAATTGATTGATCCTACAGTATAAACACGTAGGATGAGTAATATCTGATGCAAACATAGTACTTGAGGAAAATTCAAGTATTTTAAAATATTTATAAGTATGTATTTCTTCTCTTGTTGGTTTTGATTTCCCCGAGTAGATGACTCCTCACGTTTAAACGTAGGCGCCCAACAATGGTGGCGTGAAAACCAACCGTGTAGGCGAAAACACCAGTCGGCGGCGGCGAAGGCAGGCCAGCGATGAAGTCGTAGACACCCAACAACGGTGATGTCACCAATCAACCGTGTAGACAAAAACACCAGTCAACGGCGGCGAAGGCAGGGCGACGATGAAGTCGTAGACGCCCAACAACGATGATGTCGCCAATCAACCGTGTAGGCAGAAACACCAGTCGACGGCGGCGAAGGCAGGCCGACGATAAAGACGTAGACGCCCAACAACGGTGATGTCAACAATCAACCGCGTAGGCGAAAACACCAGTCGGTGGCGGCGAAGGCAGGCCGACGATGAAGTCGTAGACGCCCAACAACGGTGAACCGAACTGAGCTATAGCCCTTGTCAAAGATATCTTAATATATAGAGAATTTCTTGTCAAGATGAATATTCTCTAATAGTAGAGGATATCCTTTGATCTGTTTACTATAATAACATACCAATAACGAAACGGTATTTGCTTATAAAAAGGATTCGATCTATAATCGATCGAAGTAAAGGGTCTTCCTTTGTGGTGATAAATTTCCTACTTAACTCAGTGGTTAGAGCATTGCTTTCATACGGCAGGAGTCATTGGTTCAAATCCAATAGTAGGTAGGTAGGTAGAAAAATTACTAGATAGCATTGGACCTACTTCGCTTCGCTATCTAATAACTTTTTCTACCCCTCTTCCCTTTTTCTTTGTATCAACTAAACCGTTGGGTTGTCTTCAATTAGATGGGGGAATCCAATTAACAACCTCGACTCGTATCCTAGCTTGTCTGAGAGCTAGCTTCGCTTCAACCAATTCTTTCGTACCCTCATCTCTACTCACGTTAGCTTCGACTAATTCAAGTGCCTGTTGAGCTTCTTCCGGATCAATGTCACTACCCAGTTCCGCATCATTTCCTAAAATGATGATCTCATTATTAACTATTCTGGCAAAACCGCTCCACAGAACCGCCATTAACCATTGATCGTTGAGGAGGCGTATTCTCAAGGGACCCATATCTACAGCTGTGTTAATGGGGGCGTGGTTTGGTAATACGCCAATTTGGCCACTATTAGTAGATAAAATGATTTCTTTCACTTCACAATCCCAAATAATTCGCTTAGGAGTCAGTACATAAAGATTTAATTTCATTTCTTCAATTTGTTCTCCTCTTCTAAGTTTATAGCTTTCGTGCTAGCTTCATCGATGTTACCCACCAAATAAAAAGCCTGTTCGGGTAGGCCATCTAATTCTTCGGAAAGGATTAGTTGAAATCCCCTAATAGTTTCTGCAAGATCAACATACTTTCCCGGAGAACCGGTAAAAACTTTTGCCACAAAAAACGGTTGTGATAAGAAGCGCTCAATTTTTCGTGCTCTTGCTACAGTTAAACGATCCTCCTCTGATAATTCATCCAATCCAAGAATTGCGATAATGTCCTAAAGCTCTTTGTAACATTGTAAAGTTTGCTTAACTCTTTGCGCAGTTTCATAATGTTCGTTGCCAACGATCCGAGGTTGTAACATAGTTGAGGTTGAATCTAAAGGATCTACTGCAGGATAAATCCCTTTGGAAGCTAATCCTCTGGAAAGGACGGTAGTAGCATCCAAATGTGCAAATGTTGTAGCAGGAGCAGGGTCGGTCAAATCGTCCACAGGTACATAAACCGCTTGGATCGAAGTTATAGATCCCTTTTTAGTAGAAGTAATTCTTTCTTTTAAAGAACCCATTTCTGTACTAAGAGTAGGTTGATAACCCACTGCAGAGGGCATTCTCCCTAATATGGCAGATACCTCCGATCCTGCTTGAACAAAACGAAAGATATTATCGATGAATAGAAGCACGTCTTGCTTATTAACATCTCGGAAATATTCTGCCATAGTTAGGGCAGTCAAACCAACTCTCATACGAGCTCCTGGCGGTTCATTCATTTGGCCATAGACTAGAGCTACCTTTGATTCCTCAAGATTTTTTTCATTAATTACTCCAGATTCCTTCATTTCCATATAAAGATCATTTCCTTCACGAGTCCGTTCCCCTACTCCGCCAAATACGGATACGCCCCCGTGAGCTTTAGCAATATTGTTGATTAATTCCATGATGAGTACTGTTTTGCCTACTCTAGCTCCTCCAAATAGTCCGATTTTTCCTTCACGCCGATAAGGAGCTAAAAGATCGACCACCTTAATACCAGTTTCAAAGATAGATAATTTCGTATCTAACTCGATAAAGGCAGGCGCGGATCTATGAATAGGGAATGTTGCACTAGTATCTACAGGACCCAAATTGTCAACAGGCTCCCCAAGAACGTTGAAAATTCGTCCAAGAGTAGCTCCACCGATAGGAACACTGAGAGGAGCTCTCATGTCAATCACTTCTGTCGGTGACAGGGGACCAGGGGTCTCATGGCCAGAGGTTTGGGCGGCCGCAGTCATCCACGTGGCCCGTCCCCCCGGGGGGTCGGGCCCGAGGGTGACGTGGCGGCTCCCCCCTCAGTCTCCCCGCGGGGTCGGGCCGCCCCTGTTTCGGCCCCGAGGGCTAGGGCGCCCCGACCCCCTGTGATTTCGGCGCCTCATGTGCGGGTTAGGTGAGCGCAGCAGGGCTCACCTAACCGCATTTATGGCGGTTCAGACGAGCACACTACGCCGTATTTAATGCGGTGCAGCGCATGCCTGTCCGGTCCGTGACCGGTCGCGGTGTGTGACCGGTCACAGACCGGTCAGATCGCGGGTTAGGTGGCGACAGGCGG
Source organism: Oryza officinalis (assembly GCA_008326285.1). Taxonomy (NCBI): domain Eukaryota; kingdom Viridiplantae; phylum Streptophyta; class Magnoliopsida; order Poales; family Poaceae; genus Oryza; species Oryza officinalis. The sequence continues at coordinate 15,875,583 of BDMV01000011.1, read as the reverse complement.
CCTGCGGCTCGCCTCGCCCCGTCCCGTCAGAATGATGAGAGCCTCCTGGCTCTCGTCCCTAGCCGGAGCCAACGTGCCAACTGCTGGAGTTGGTACGTCAGCCCCGGTCAGATCCATTCCAGACTTCAGCGCAAGCATGGCAAGGAAGTCGCTTGCCATTTAATGAAGATTGAAACGGGCGTCCACCGGGAGAGCTGGCTAGCTGGGCAAGAGGCATGTACCGTGTCTGTCAGAGGTCACTTCCGGCAGTAGACTAGCCCTGATTGTAAAAAGAATGTTTTCTTTCTTAGGCAGCTCGTGGCCCATGTGGTAGCCCCTTACCATATAAAAGGAGGCCCAGGCCTAGGAAAGAGGGGGGATCGGACTCCGGCCGATACGCTCTAGAGGCCGAACTCTCTTTGTATTGTTGGAGACTTCCAGATCCACCAGAACACAGGAGTAGGGTGTTACGCTTTTCAGCAGCCCGAACCTATCTACGTCGCCCGTGTTTTGTGCGTTTCCTCTCTCGCTGACGTTCCTCAGATCGAGGGCGAAGAACCTCACCTAGCGCCCCCGGCCAAACTGGCAAAGGGGGGCCCGCACGGTCTCCCGGTGAGGAGCTCCACGCTCCGTCATTTGGCGCACCAGGTAGGGGGCGCGCGTGTCTTTCTAAGCCCTCATCCTCTTTCGTGTGCGCGAAGCTTCGCCCGGTCAGCCCTATGGCAGAACGGGCAGTGGCACACAGCCTCTCTCCGAGCGCTAGCGGTGATGATGGGGAGCAGAACCCGCGCCGTCGGGCTCGCACCCCGCCGTCCCCCTCTCGCCGAAGTCTTGGGCGGGGGAAGGCGCTCGAGGAGGTCGAAGGATCCGCGACCTCGCCGCTCGCGGGCGACGGGGGAGGACGGCGAGGCGGGGCGCGTCGCCGCCTCGTCTACGGTGACGGCGGCACGCCCCAGGGCGCGCTCCAGGCTACGGGCGCGCTCCTGCGTCACCCGCCCGTTGTCCCCGATCCAGAGACTCCAGCCCGGCGTTGGCTGGATGACGTGGCCAACTTGGTCATGATGGCGCAGCAGCGCTTAGGCGCCGGCGGGCGGTCCTCCGCCGCCGGGACCTCTGGCGCTGCCGCCGCCGGCTCCATGTCATCGAGGCGGAGGGCACGGCGAACGACGGCCGATACACGCCGTTCGTCCGCCGTTCCCTCGTCAACGCCTCCGACCCAAGAAGATGTGCGTGGGGGGCCGGATGCCCGGCTCGATATCGAGCGCCGGCGCGACGCTCGTCGCGCCGCCCACGCAACGGAGGGCGCCTCCTCGTCCGGAGCGCCACTTCGGTCCGGTCACGGGGGCCGGCCCCCCGTGTCTCCGGTCGGCGGTGCCGGCTGTCAAGCCTTTGTGGCGAGCCTTCGGAATGTCCGTTGGCCCCCAAGGTTCTGGCCCACCATCACCGAAAAATATGATGGAAGCGTCAACCCCGCTGAGTTTCTCCAGATCTACACGATAGGGATAGAAGCCGCGGGGGGTAACGACAGGGTCATTGTGAATTTCTTCCCCATGGCCCTGAAGGGCCAGGCGCGGGGTTGGTTGATGAACCTGCCACCTGCGTCGGTCCACTCCTGGGAGGATTTGTGCCAGCAGTTCACTACGAACTTCCAGGGCACATATCCGCGCCCAGGCGAAGAAGCGGACTTGCATGCGGTACAGTGGAAGGACGATGAGTCTCTTCGCTCGTACATTCAGCGATTCTGTCAAGTCTGCAACACCATACCATGCATCCCCGCACACGCGGTGATCTACGCATTCAGGGGGGGCGTGCGGCACAACCGCATGCTCGAGAAGATCACCTCCAAGGAGCCCCAGACCACCGCGTAGCTTTTTGAGCTCGCGGACCGTGTGGCTCGCAAGGAGGAGGCCTGGACCTGGAACTCCTCCGGCTCTGGCGTGGCAGCTCCGGCCGCCCCCGGGTCCGCCGCTCGATCTGGGTGACGGGATAGGAGGAAGAAGAAGAGGTCGGCCCTCTCCGACGATGAGGGTCACGTCCTCGCCGTCGAAGGCACCTCGCGGGCCCCCCGAAAGGGGAGGCCTGCGAGCAGCGAAAAGAAGAAGGCCGGCGCTCCTAGCAAGGAGCGCCCGGCCGGCAAGTGGTGCACCGTGCACAACACCTCCCTCCACGACCTCGCGGACTGCCGCGCGGTCAAGAGCTTGGCCGAGCGGACGAGGAAGTGGGAGGAGGGGAAGAGGCAGGGGCGCCGTGAGGGCAAGGCCCCGGCGACTCCCACCGGCAATCGGCGAGGCGAGACCGGGCGGAAGGCCCCCGCCGAGGACATCGGCGATGGCGACGATGACCTGGGCTTTCAGGAGCCCGAGGCCACCGTCGCCACCATCGATGGGGGAGCGTGCGCTCATGCTTCTCGCCAGAGCCTCAAGGCCATGAAGCGTGAGCTTCTGGCCGCGGCCCCTACCCATGAGGCGACGCGGCGGGCGCGGTGGTCGGAGGTTGCCCTCACCTTCGACCAGACCGACCACCCGCCGTGCGTTGCCCGGGGAGGACAGATCGCGATGGTGGTTTCCCCCACCGTCTGCAATGTGAAGTTGGGGCGTGTCCTCGTAGACGAGGGTGCAGCCCTCAACATCCTTTCCCCCGCAGCCTTTGATGCCATCAAGGCCCCGGGGATGGTGCTCCGACCGTCCCAGCCGATCATCGGCGTGACGCTAGGGCACACCTGGCCGCTGGGTCATATCGACCTCCCGGTCACCTTCGGTGGTCCCGCCAACTTCCGCACGGAGCGGGTGGACTTCGATGTGGCGGACCTCAGTCTGCCCTACAACGCGGTCCTGGGGAGGCCCGCGTTGGTGAAGTTCATGGCGGCGGTCCACTACGCCTATCTCCAGATGAAGATGCCGGGCCCCGGTGGCCCCATCACCGTCCATGGCGACCTCAAAGTCACGCTTGCTTGTATGGAGCAGCGTGCGGACCACCTCGCCGCGGCGTCCAAGCCCGTGGGTGGCGACGAGAGGCTCAGCACCTCCGTCTCGCCCGCCCCGAGGCAGCGGATGGTCACGTGCGACGAGGTCCCGGTCAAGGAGGTTGCCCTGGGCGACGGCCCGTCCAAGACCACACGAATCGGTGGTCTCCTGGACGACAAATAAGAAGACGCGCTCATCTCCTTCCTGCGGGCAAACGCCGACGTCTTCGCCTGGAGAACGGCGGACATGCCCGGGGTCCCCAGGGAGGTGATTGAGCACCGTCTCGCCGTGCGGCCGGGCACAAGGCCGGTCCGGCAGAAAGTGCGGCGGCAGGCCCCGGAACGCCAAGCCTTCATCTGCGAGGAGGTGGCGCGGCTTCTGGAGGCTGGATTCATCCGTGAGGTCATCCATCCGGAGTGGCTTGCGAACCCGGTCGTCGTCCCCAAGGCGAACGACAAGCTTCGGATGTGCATCGACTACACCGACCTCAACAAGGCATGTCCTAAGGACCCTTATCCCCTGCCACGCATAGATCAGATTGTCGACTCCACCGCGGGGTGCGACCTTTTGTGTTTTCTAGATGCATACTCTGGTTATCATCAGATTCGCATGGCTAGGGAGGATGAGGAGAAAACTGCATTTATTACCCCCATAGGAACTTATTGTTATACGACTATGCCCTTCGGGTTAAAGAATGCAGGTCCTACTTTTCAACGTACTACCCGTATTTCTTTGGGTAGTCAGATAGGACGCAACGTTGAGGCCTATGTCGATGACTTGGTTGTGAAGACACGCAGCCAAGAGACCTTGCTCTCGGATTTAGCGGAAACTTTCGAAAGTCTCCGCTCCGCCCGCATAAAGCTAAACCCCGATAAGTGCGTGCTCGACGTGCCTGCGGGCAAGCTTCTCGGGTTCTTGATCTCTGCCCGAGAAGATACGAGCTATAGAGCGGATGCACCCCCCCAGCAAGCATAGGGATGTGCAGTGCGTCACCGGCTGCATGGCCGCCTTAAGTCGATTCATATCGAGGCTGGGAGAGAAGGCGCTACCCCTATTTAAGCTCCTCAAACGCTCCGGGCCGTTTACCTGGACGGAGGAGGCTGAGCGGGCCCTCACTCAATTGAAGGCGTACCTCAGTTCTCCCCCAGTCCTGGTCGCCCCGGAGCCAGATGAGCCGTTGCTACTCTACCTGGCGGCAACCCCGCAGGTAGTCAGCGCGGCGTTGGTCGTGGAGCGCGACGAGGACAACCCTCGCTCCGCGCGCCCCCACCCTGTGTCGACTCGACCCGGGAGAGAGCAGGGAGGAGAGGCCCCCAAGCCGAACGGCGGCCTAAGGCCCCCGACGACCGGAGCTGGCCCTCCGCATGCTTGTCCGACGGTGCCAGGCGCCCCCGACCCCCAGGATGGCCCCGGGGCCACTGCGGGAAGGCCGCGCCTGTCGCCCTCCGACCCCGAGGTCGTCGGCACAGAAGCCGAGTGCGCCCCGCACGGCCCCTCGGATGAAGAGCGCCCTAGAGATGTGGCCCCTAGCGAAGAGGACAGGCCCCGCCGAAAGGTGCAGCGGCCCGTCTACTTCGGGCCCTCCGGGACGCCAAGACCCGATACCCTCAGGCCCAGAAGATGCTTTACGCAATTCTGATGGCTTTGAGGAAGTTGCGCCATTATTTCCAGGCGCATCGGGTCACGGTGGTTACGTCTTACCCCCTCGGCCAAATCTTGCATAACCGAGAGGGTACTGGACGGATGGTGAGATGGGCAATCAAACTCTCTGAATTCGATTTGCGCTTTGAACCACGCCACGCGATCAAGAGCCAGGCCCTCGCCGACTTTGTAGCGGAGTGGACCCCGGCTCCCGAGCCCGTCTCCGCCCCCGAGGCCAGCCCGGGCCCCTCGTAGTTGCCTCACACCACCTACTGGGTGATGCAGTTCGACGGCTCCCTGTCTCTTCAGGGCGCCGGTGCGGGGGTCATTTTGACCTCGCCGAGCGGAGACGTCCTCAGATATCTGGTCCGCCTCGACTTTCGGGCGACCAACAATATGGCGGAGTACGAGGGACTCCTTGCGGGACTTAGAGTGGCGCCTGGACTGGGGATCCGTCGCCTCCTGGTGTTAGGCGACTCCCAGTTGGTCGTCAACCAGGTCTGTAAGGAGTACCGGTGCTCTGACCCGCAGATGGACGCCTACGTCCGCCAAGTGCGGCGTATGGAGCGCCATTTCGACGGGACAGAGCTTCGGCACGTGCCCAGGCGGGATAACGCGGTCGCCGACGAACTCTCAAGGCTCGCTTCCTCGCGAGCCCAGACCCCACCGGGCGCCTTTGAAGAAAGGCTTGCCCAGCCGTCGGCGCGACCCGACCCCCAAGGGGCGACGGACGCGCCTGAACGGCCTCCGAGGCCCGTCGGAGGCTAGGCCTCGGGACCCGAGGAGAGCGCTCCCAGCTCCCCTAGATTGATTGCTTGGATCACTGAGATCCAGGCGTACCTCACAGATAAGACTCTACCCGAGGACCGCGAAGGGAGTGAACGCGTCCGTCGCATCTCCAAGCGCTACGTGCTGGTGGAAGGGACCCTCTATCGGCGTGGGGCTAACGGAGTCCTCTTGAAGTGCATTCCTCGGGAACAAGGCGTCGAGCTTCTCGCCGATGTCCATGAAGGCGAGTGCGAAGCCTACTCCGCCTCGCGCACCTTGGTTGGCAAGGCCTTTCGCCAGGGTTTCTATTGGCCGACGGCTCTCAACGATGCGGTCGACCTGGTCCGGCGGTGCAGGGTGTGCCAGTTCCACGCCAAGCAAACGCATCAGCCGGCCCAGGCCCTACAAACCATACCTCTTTCGTGGCCGTTTGCTGTCTGGGGGCTCGATATCCTGGGTCCGTTCAGGTGGGCCCTGGGCGGGTTCGAGTATCTGTATGTCGCTGTCGACAAGTTCACTAAGTGGCCCGAGGCTTATCCGGTCATCAAGATCGATAAGCACTCGGCGCTAAAATTCATCAAGGGCATCACTGCTCGGTTCGGGGTACCTAACCGTATCATTACGGATAACGGCACCTAGTCCACTAGTGAGCTCTTCGGCGACTACTGCGAAGACATGGGCATCAAGCTCTGCTTCGCCTCACTCGCCCACCCCGGAAGCAACGGCCAGGTGGAGCGCGCCAATGCGGAAATCCTCAAGGGCCTCAAAACCAAGACCTTCAACGTCCTCAAGAAGCACGGCGGCTCGTGGATCGAGGAGCTGCCAGCGGTGCTCTGGGCGAACCGAACCACGCCAAGCCGAGCAACCGGGGAAACGCCTTTCTTCCTCGTCTACGGCGCGGAGGCGGTCCTCCCATCTGAGCTCCCCCTGAGGTCCCCTCGGGCCACCATGTATTGCGAGGCTGATCAAGATCAGCTTCGCCGAGACGACCTCGACTACCAAGAAGAGCGAAGGCGGCGCGCGGCCCTCCAAGCCGCGCGCTACCAACAGAGCCTGCGGCGCTACCATCAGCGCCATGTCCGGGCTCGATCACTCTGCGTCGACGACCTCGTCCTACGCCGCGTCCAAATGCGCGCTGGACTGAGCAAACTCTCACCAATGTGGGAGGGTCCGTATCGAGTGATCGGCGTCCCCCGGCCGGGCTCGGTTCGGTTGGCCACGGGCGACGGCATAGAGCTGCCTAACCCGTGGAACATCGAACATCTTCGTCGTTTCTACCCCTGATGGGGGTCGGGTGTCATGTCTCGAGCTCGGGCCAACCCCGCACCCCCCTCGGGCGTGCAGGATTGGCCGGGGGCTCCCACATGCGTATTCCTTGTTTAATTTCTCTTCTGCATTTCAATAGAAGCTTTTTCGATTTCCTGAGGACTGTGTCTGTGTTTTCGTTTCCTTTTGAAAGGTCTTGGCTTGAATCGGTCCGTTCGTGCTTGGCCTCGCCATTGGTGACCCGGGTTGTCTAGAATCGCCAAACGGGGCCCAGAACCGAGCCGCGCCCCGGGGCGCGGCGAACTCCGGGGGGGAATCGGCAAAGGCCCACAATCGGGTCATCCATAACCCTCAGTCGCCGCGTTCCCGGCCTGGCCAGTCTCGACGTGTGGATCTCCCCAGGCACTAGCTCCGACCCGCGCCGCTTGAGGCTGGGGCCCGGGCACGACCCCCCGTTCAAGCCAAGACACAGAAGGACCGCGGCACAGACCATCCTTATTTTACACGCATAGCAAATGTAACTAACATGGAAGTTAAAATTCTCTTATTGCAGATGAAACCAGTCTGTACAAGCGGGGGCTCGAAGGCCCCGAAAGAAGGAAAAATTACTAAGATTGGCGGGGGCCTGGGGGCTCACTCCGACGCGCACGGGTCGCCGGCCTCGCCGTTGCTGTCGCCCGCACCGTCGTCGCCGTCCTCCTCCTCGTCGGAGTCGAGGGCGAACACGAGCCGAGGGGCCGTCCCCTCGAAGCTGTGGACGATGTGGTCGGCGGCGTCCCGGACCTGTGCGCGCGCGCCGTCCTCGGTTTCGGGAGGGAACTCTTCCAGCGCTGCCCACGGGGAGAAGTCGGGGTCCCTGGCCTGGTAGCTCGCCAGTACGAGCTCCACCGCCCCTCGGGTGAGGTCCCTCGAGGATGACTTGATCGTCTCCTCGAACTCCTCGGGGAGCCTTTCGAGGGCCCCGGCCATCTCCGAGAGGCGCTGGGCGAGGCCCCCTGGTTGGCGGCGTACTTCACGTACCGCCCGCCCCAGATGCCCGCTTGCCACCCGGCGCGGTCTAGGCGGGAGACAGCGTCCCGAAGCATGCCGGGCCCTACCTCGCTCGCCAAGCAGAGGGCCTCGACCTCCCCGGCGGACGAGTCCAGGGCGCCCTGCAGCTCGGCGACGGTGTGCTCAGCGGCTGCGAGGCGGGCGGCTAGGTCGCCGTGGCCCGCGGCCGCCCCGCCGCTATGCGCTCTCGCGTCCAGCTTCTTCGCCCGCGCCTCGAGCTCAGCGGCCCGCTGGTCCAGCGCGGCCCTCTCGGCGTGGGCGCCCTCCAGATTACGGCGCCCCTGCTCCTCCCGCGCCGCCTCGCGGAGGAACAGGCTGTCCGCTAGCCGTTGAGCAGCGGCCTCCGCCTCCTCGAGAGCTCGCCCCCGCTCGGCGAGTGCGTCTTCGCGGAGGCGGAGTGCGGACTCCTCTTCGGCGGAGACGGCCTCGTGCGCCGCCAGCGTTGCCTCCCGGGAGGCGACGGCGGCCTCGCGGTCCGCCAGGGCGGCCTCCTCCGCGTCCAGGGCGCGGGCGCGCTCCTCCAGCGCCGTGACGCGGGCCTCAAGGGCCTCCTCGCGCTGGCGGGACGCCGCCTCGTTCTCCGCCGCCCGCCGTTCCCGGGCAGCGGCGGCGTCGAGAACTCCCCGGGCGGCGTCGAGCTTCTCCTCTAGCTCCGCCGCCCGGCTCCCGTATTGGAGGCGGAGGTCGTCCCGCGCCTCGTTGAGCACGGCGGTGGCGATGAGGGCGGTCTCCCGCTCCTCCTCCACCTCCCTGGCGATCTCCGCCAGGTTCCTGCGACGGGCCTCGAGCTGTGAGGCGTGCCGGCGGTGAGCCTTGCGGCCCACCTCCACCATGGCCTCCACCGAGCGCCGTCCCTCCTCGACGCGCGCCCACGCCGCGTCGAGTTCCGCCCGCTCTGCCTGCAGGGCCTCCATCTGGGCACTTAACCCGTCCAGCACCGTGCTGTTCGCGGCGGCCAGGGCCTGCAGGAGGGGTTCCGCGCTCAGCGGGGCAGCGGAAGGCAGAGGGGAGGGCCGCCTCGGTGTGGGTGCCGCGCGGCTCGGCCCGCCGATTGGCGTGCCGGACTCGGGGGCGACCCCCGAAGCTGGCTCGTTCCGAGCGTCGCTCGGGGCGTCGGGCCCGAGGGGCGCACCTGCGGCCTCGTCGTGGGTGGCCTCGGAAGTCGTCGTCGCCTCGGGCGGAGTTGGGTCGGGGGCTTGGCAGGCTGCCTGGCGTGCGCGCGCCGCCTCTGCCTCCCGGGCGGTCTCCCCGGCCCGGCGGATTCTGGCCTCCTCCCGAGCGGCCTCCTCGGCCTGGCGAACCCGGGCGGCCTCCTGGGCAGCCTCCTCGGCTTCCCGGAGGCGGTCCGCGGCTTCCCGCCGGTCAGCCTCCCGCCTCCGGGCCTCCGTGGTCACCATCTCCTCGGCCTCGGGCCGGCCGGACTTGGAATGGCGTGGGGGGCGCGACGGGATCTCGCTGAGGCAGAAGGAAAACCAGAGACAAAAAAACGGGTGAGTTAAAACTCGCCTTGGGAGATGGGAGTATGAATACGGCCGCAGTGGGTGCGGGGACGAACCTGCGGGGTGGTCGGCTGAACGACCACCTCGGGGGCGCGATGAGGCTCCCCCGGCACGGCTCGGTCTCCCCCTTTTGCGGAGCCGTTTCTTCTTTCGCTCCCCCTCAGGCTGCGGCGTCGGCACGGCACCCTCCGGGCGCCTGCTGCTGGCACGCACCGCCCCGCCCCCTCGGGGAGGAGATGGAGGAGGAGTACCCTCCTGCTTCCTCTTCCCCTTGGCGTCGGCGGGGCGGCTGCCCCCCGGGCCCCCGTCGCGGGACCCAGAAGCACGGCCCCCTCCCGGGGTAGATTGTTCCTCCCTGCGGCTCCCGCCCGCGTCGTCGTGGCCTCGGGGGGCCCGCTCCCCCGACGCCCCGACCACCTGCATGATGGCCAGGATGTTGGCGCGCTCTGGGTCGCAGCAGAGGGGAAGGACCCCTTGGGGGATGAGGGATGCCTCCACGGAGCTGAGATTCAGCACCCGTTGGACCACCATCCTGAAGTCCTCAGGGTCCCAGTCCCATTCGCGCCCTTGGTGGGTCCTCAGGTGGTCCTCGGGCCCGGTGTACTCCCAGGCGCCTCGGGCGCGCCGCTGGAGCGGCGCGATCCGGCGGCGGAGGTAGTCGCCGAACACCATGGCCCCCGTAAGCCCCTGGGATCGCAGACCCGCCAGGCAGTCAAGAACGGCGTCGTAGCCGTCCCCCAGATCTACCGCCGCCCGCCAGCTGGAGGCCTGCGTCGGGGGCTGGCTCGGAAGTCGGAGGCGCGCTTCACCGGTGAGGGGGGTGTAGAACCAATCTCTCTTCCAGTCGTCCCACTTCTTGCGGAGGACGCAGGGAATGTAGCGGTTCAGCACCTGCCCCCGCGGCTGGAAGTAGCAGCCACCGACTACCGTTGGCGGTGACACCGACTGCACGGTGAAGAACCACCGAAACAGCCGGAGAGATGGGCGCACCCCGATAAACATCTCGCACAGGTGCGCGAAGATGGCCAACGTCATTATCGCGTTGGGGGTGAGGTGCGCCATCTGGAGATCGTAGAACTCCAGAATATCCCATGAAGAAAGTAGAGAATGGCGGGACCAGCCCCGCCATTTGCGAAAAGAAAGGAAGAAAACGGAGCCGCCCCGGGTAGTGTGGCGCCGGGCGTCCCTCGCCCAGCGCGACCACCTCCCGGCCGGTGGCAGATTCCGGCATGAACCGGCGCGGCAGCCCGGCTTGCCTCTCGCTCGTGATGCGGGAAGGCAGCAGCACGCTACCGTCGAGCGGTGTGGAGCCCCGTGCCATGGCGCCGGCGGAGGGGGAGCTTGAGAGCGAGCGCGTGCGGCAAGGGTAGGGCACAAGAAACGAAGAGTTGGGGCACAAGTGGCGGAGGCAAGGGAAGGATGGCGAGGGAAGGGAAGCGATTCCCTTCCTCGGCGCCTTTATACCCTCGCCAACGCCACGCCCGGCTCCTCGTTCTCCGCGCCCACTACCTTGCCCCCTCGTATCTCGCGCCCACGCCTCCACTAACCCCTCACGCCCGTCCGCGGCGCACGCGGCTATCGTGCGGCCGTGGCGGTTGAGGAGGGGCAGATCGTGTGTGCATTAATTGTGCTCGGCTACCGCGAAAAACGCCGTCATCATATCTCCAGGCGAAACGGACCGACGTGTCCCGATTCGCGCGCTATCTCAAGTAATGAAGCGGTTACGAAAGAGCCGCTCATTATTTTCGGTCATTTTTTCCCTCGCCGATGCGCGCGACTCGCGACCGTTGGCGTCCAGCCCGCCTGTGGGACCGGTCCCATCTGTCACCAGGCCTTAGGAGTGGCGTCATGCCCGGGCGCTCCCCTCGAGGGAAGCGGTTGCCCTGGCGTAACGCCAGGGGCTACTGTCGGTGACAGGGGACCGGGGGTCTCATGGCCAGAGGTTTGGGCGGCCGCAGTCATCCACGTGGCCCGTCCCCCCGGGGGGTCGGGCCCGAGGGTGACGTGGCGGCTCCCCCCTCGGTCTCCCCGCGGGGTCGGGCTGCCCCTGTTTCGGCCCCGAGGGCTGGGGCGCCCCGACCCCCTGTGATTTCGGCGCCTCATGTGCGGGTTAGGTGAGCGCAGCAGGGCTCACCTAACCGCATTTATGGCGGTTCAGACGAGCGCACTACGCCGTATTTAATGCGGTGCAGCGCATGCCTGTCCGGTCCGTGACCGGTCGCGGTGTGTGACCGGTCACAGACCGGTCAGATCGCGGGTTAGGTGGCGACAGGCGGCCTGCGGCTCGCCTCGCCCCGTCCCGTCAGAATGATGAGAGCCTCCTGGCTCTCGTCCCTAGCCGGAGCCAGCGTGCCAACTCCTGGAGTTGGTACGTCAGCCCCGGTCAGATCCATTCCAGACTTCAGTGCAAGCATGGCAAGGAAGTCGCTTGCCATTTAATGAAGATTGAAATGGGCGTCCACCGGGAGAGCTGGCTAGCTGGGCAACAGGCGTGTACCGTGTCTGTCAGAGGTCACTTCTGGCAGTAGACTAGCCCTGATTGTAAAAAGAATGTTTTCTTTCTTAGGCAGCTCGTGGCTCATGTGGTAGCCCCTTACCATATAAAAGGAGGCCCAGGCCTAGGAAAGAGGGGGGATCGGACTCCGGCCGATACGCTCTAGAGGCCGAACTCTCTTTGTATTGTTGGAGACTTCCAGATCCACCAGAACACAGGAGTAGGGTGTTACGCTTCTCAGCGGCCCGAACCTGTCTACGTCACCCGTGTTTTGTGCGTTTCCTCTCTCGCTGACGTTCCTCAGATCGAGGGCAAAGAACCTCACCTAGCGCCCCCGGCCGAACTGGCAAAGGGGGGCCCGCACGGTCTCCCGGTGAGGAGCTCCACACTCCGTCAACTTCCATTCCTCTCATCAACCCATCTGTAGCACTCATAACTACAGCTCTAACTCGATTATTTCCTAATAATTGTTGTACCTCACAAGTTACATTAATTTGCTTACCGTCAGTGTCTGACCCCATAGTGTTTGAGTCCTAACTCCACCACTGTCCATTGCTACGTGGACTCTTGGCTATGCCATCGTGCTCACCAACGGCATCCAAAAGTTCAGAAAGAATTGTGGAGGAGGGGAACTATGGAGCTCTAAGGAACAATACAGATAGGATGGGAGAGAGGAGATGAGGGCTAGGAGGTCATTTGTCACTCGGATTTGCTGAGTTGGCATGCAAAAATGGCAAGATAGCAACATTTCAGTGAGATCCGATGGCATATAATCGAAGTACTTCAGGAGAGTGGCATTTGAGAATATATCATCTAGGTAGATCCATAGATGACATAAAATCAAAAAAAGAAAAAGAAAACTTGGAACTGGAATGCAGGGTGGGTGGGAGTGGGACACCGCCCTCCTCCACCGTGAAGATGACATGTGGGCCTGTGTGATACATGGGGGGCCAAGGGTCACCAGTGAGGATGACTATGTGTTCTTTACAGATTATTCATTGGATTATTGAAACATATATTTTTTCTTCAAACGAACATGTATGTGCTCATATAAATGCGTGCACACTCGCCTATATGAATGGGTAGACGTATATCCTAGCTATATGATCACCTATGCTGGCATATTTCGAGATTAATAAAGTTATCACAGGTGTTTCTTTGTCAACAGGTACGTCGCTTATCATAAAAAGCTAATAGTTGTAAATGCGACACTCGTGTCAAAGTATAGGATTTAAACGTATGATCTACCACAAGAAATCTAACCAGTTGTACTCTCGGTCGCATTAAAACGGATTATATGTTTCACGTTTAAAAAATACTCTTAAACTACTTATATTATCTTATGCTATTTGTTAAGTCTTTTAAAATATTTAATTTATTACTTATATTATAATCGAGTAGACAATACTGATAATAACTTACTCAATTATCTAAATTAAAATACTGGCCGGGTCGTCATATTTATGGCTGACAGCGATGCCGGTGATGCTTGCTTTCGTTCTCACGCAACATTCAACGCTATAAGGGCACTGTAGCATCGAAAAGCACTGTAGGGGAAATTCAACTTTTTGTTCATGTGGAATTTGTGCTGATCTTAAACTTTCTGCAAGGCATGAATTCCATGGAATTTTATTTGATCTTGACGTAAATTATTTCAATTTTGGTAGTATTTAGAAAATTATCCGTTTAGAGGATTTGGTCCCCTTACCTTGATCTTGGATGAAAAATAAATTGAACTTAACATCTCGTGAAAAATTTTCTTACGTGAGTCAAGTGTTTAAGAGAATTTGAGGAATTGTGGTTAGGCTGAGAGAGTTTGGTCAAGCTTTTAATACAATCATGGCCGAGACACATACAACCATGAGTTTAATATATATACGTATATATATATATACTTGTGTGTATGTATATGTGTGTGTACACACTAGCAAAAACACCTGTGCGTTACAACAGGTGATGACAATTTTCACGATTAATAAAAACTATGCCAATTTAAATGACAAACCAAAACAAGACAACCAAAACAATTACAAATAATGGCAAAACAAAGTCAAAAATCATATATAGCATTAAACTCAGTTGCGCAAGTTTCATGCATCATCACATGAAGAATCTCTTATGTACACCTTTTCATAGGCTCACAACTTGATCGGGATGCTATTCCATAAGTTGATGCATGGATATTTTGCTATATCTTTTTGACCAAAGATTAAAATTTTGATTATTCAATTAGTGAAAGTTTTTTTTACTATAGACAAAAAGCATTTGGAAGGAAAGGGGAAGAATCAAGATAATCGAGAGAAAAAAAGGAGAAAAAGAAAATAAAAAAATTGAGAGAAAAAAAAGACGTAGATCAGAAGAGGAGCTTACAGGACGAGGCGGTGAATGGTGTGGGCTAGTTGGGTTAGATTGGGAGAAGGAGGGGTTGGCCTAGGATGGGGTGTATAATAGTTATTCTAGACTCTTATCGAATTGGATACGACTCACGTACAACCAACTTAAACACAAATGACGTACCAAAATTTCGGCGAAAACATCTTTAATTTTTATAATAGTAGAGATAGAGATAGAGATAAGCATGACATATAAAACTTATGCATTTGTAGCATACCAAAGCACAGACAGCAGAAAAATTCAGCCAGGCCCAGCGGCTTTTACGAGTCGGGCCAGAGATTTCCAGCCCAATAGAAACTGGCCCTTTTCTTTGGCTCAATCCGGCCCATGCTCGGGGCCTAGTTGTTGGTGATAAGCCCTAGAGACAATCATAGAGATGATTGTATCACATACTATGTTTAGATCTTTATTTATTATATGTTATTCCTTGAAATAGATAACTTATTATTGATTCATAAATATGTGATTCGTTCATTAAACTATTTATGTTGTATGTTACTATTTCTAAAGGATCTTTAATCAAATATCATATATGAAACAAATATAGTTCAATGATCAACACATTTATTGATTGATGATCATCTCTCATGGATCATGGTATGGAGATATCAAATTAATAATGTGGACACATGTTGTTGGATAGACCCAACATGAGGCATTGCAAGAGCTATATGTGATGTGTCATCAATGTCTCATAGATGTGTCATCAATGTCTCATATTAGTATTGGTGTAGAATCCTTAGACCTGAGAATATCATGTTCCCAACATGTGTAGTAGCTTCTTTAGGGGCTGCCAAACACTACTTAGTAACTGGATACTTATAAAAGTAGTCTTCGAGCATGCTATGAAACATGTAGTGGGATATGAATAATCAAGATGGGATTTGCCCCTCACTTGGAGAGATATCTCTGGGCCCTTTGATGTATAAATTATGGAAGTGCATGGTCATGCCAAAAGTGATTGAGAAGTCGATCGCAGATTAAATAATCTATTACAGGATCGAGTGAATGATTGAGCTATTAAAGGATGGCACATATCTAGTCTTGAGCTTAATCGATATCGTGAGGCAAATGGGTTCAGCCGATATGATCTTTATATATGCCCGGTGGGTCAATAAGTTTTGCTAGGGCCGCTGTTGACACGTGGACCAAAAAGGAGTTTTCGAGTTATAGCCGAGTGTACATGAACCTACAGGGTCACACACTTAACGGGCCAAAATAAAGAGATTGGATGGAGATCCAATATATGCTTAATTCGGATAGAGATCCGAGTAGGACTCCTATGGATCTCGGAGGCCTAGTTATGGATCCTATATATATTCTTCAGGTGATGAGGCTGGTGGTGAGAGAGAAACCCTAGCCGTCACTCCCCTCTAGAGCAAAACCCTAGCCGCGCACGGGTGCTAGCACGTCCGTGCGACGTGTTTCATCCCTGGACGTGTGGATACCGGTAGAGGCGTCGCTGGTCTATGGTGTTGATCAGCGTGAGAGCATGGTGGGGCGTACGCATGAGGAGAAGAAGGTTGGGCTACTGCGATCTACTACTTCCTCAACATCGATGTGCGCTATGTTGCCAACGTTCCTTCGGCTTCCTAGCACCTACTTCCGCTGCATAGCGCATCGAGTGGTAACGATCTATGGTCTCATACTTGCATGGTTCTTGGTTTATACTATAGAAAAATTTTGATTTATGCTATCATAGCCTATGCAAATCCCAACACTAGTTTCCAGGTAAAGTTGACCAAAAGTCTTCACCTAGTCGTTGTCTTCCCTCGGCCGACCTAACTAGGAAAAAGAACGCATCCAATTCCAATGAGTCCTCCTCAGTCACTCCACCACACGTCGATGGAACGGTGAACCCCCTGGGCCCCACCAACATCCTGTCTTATCTCTCCCTGACAACCGGGTCCCACCAAAAACCATTCCCCCGTGGTCCACGCTACACCCGGTCCACCAACCCATGGGCCCCACCACTCGTTGTCGCACTCGCATCGCACCGACCCCAACCGAAGCCAGCGTCCCACCACAACCACCACACGCGCGTGCACACAGCACAGTGGAGAAAAATAGGGAGAGAAAGGAAAAAATCACCACCACCACGAAAGGGGAAAAGGGGAGGCGAGCGAAAGGGAAGAGAGAAAGGAAGGAAGCGCGGCTAGGGTAGGGTTTCAATTTGATTCCGCCGCCATGGACTCCGGCGACGTGTGATGGGTAAAAATGGCGACGTAAAAAAAATGGCGACGAAGAAAAAGCGGATGGAAAAAATCCAAAAAAAGGCAAAAAAAAACCAGACGAAAAAACTGGCTTGGTAGGCATTCGCACCCATGGCCCAGCAGTGCTACGGCCCAGGGATGGAGGCTGGCCTGACGCGAGATCGATCTGAGCCATTCGTTTTGATGGATAGCTCGGATCGGTTCCGAATCCATCAAAACCGCTGGTGTCAAAAAACCCTAACCCTACATTCACTTTTCCCCTCCCCTCCCCCCCACCACGGGCCGTCTCTCCCAACCGGTGGTGCTTCTCCCTCTTCGCCGCTCCCTCTCCGGTGGCGTCTTTTCGCTTCCCTCCCCTCTCCCCACCGGCGGCACCGCTCTCCTTCTGCCACCCCCCCTCACCTCCCGTCTTGCCGGCATGGCACGGCGACAGAGAGAGCACGGCATGGTGCAGCGACAGCAGGGGTACAGCGCAGAGACGGTGGCGACGGCTGTCCCTTCCCCTCTCCCTCCACACACGCGTGCACATAGCACAGTGGAGAAAAAGAGGGAGAGAAAGGAAAAAATCGCCACCACCGCGAAAGGGAAAAGGGGAGGCGAGTGATGGGGAAGAGAGGAAGAAAGGAAGCGCGACTAGGCTAGGGTTTTGATTCAATTCGATTTGATCCCGCCGCCATGGACGCCGACGACGCGTGGGGCCGCCGCTCCTCTGCCACCGCCGCCGCTAGGCGCCTGCAGTCGCTCTACTGTAAGGCTCACACGATGGGTCGGCTTTCTCTCGATCGATGGATCTCCCCAGCTGTTGGATTGCCCTGGGCTTTCGATTTGATGCGTGGGTGGTGGATGTGTGGGGTTGGCTTAGATCTGTACATAGGGTTCGACGACGCAGACGCGGCGAGCGTGGAGGAGGTGGAGGCGCGCGGCGGGGAGGCCTACAACTGCCCCTTCTGCGGCGGGGAGGCCTTCTGCTGCCACGTCGATGACAAGCACGCCATCGAGACCAAGAGCGGGGTATAATGCCACATCCTCCGATCTGACACCCGTTCCAGTTCTTTTTCTTACACCGATTGTAGTTGTCAATATCAAATTGTTGTGTTTGCGATTGGTTGGATGCTTGGACTGGCCTTGGTTTCGGAAATGTGCAATTTGTAGGTAGGCGCGCAAATTGAGTTTTTTTGCGAAAGCTTTCAGGTTTTAGGAGTTGAAATTTTTTTTATCTCCTGGCAATTCTATCGATCAATTTTTATCTCTTTGTCCGATTTGTCTGATATCCGAGTTGGTTTCACTTTCGGTTTCTTGTCTCGCTTGAGGGGAAGGTGGCCACGAGGCGTGGGGTGACTCGTGGGGTGACGCAAGACAGACGCGTGAAGGCGCACCACGACGGACGAAGATGGGTTGTGACAATCGGAAAGTTACGGATTTTTTAAGTGTGTGTGTATATATATATATGTATATATATATATATGTATATATATATATGTATATATATATATATATATATATGGAAAAGCAAATGTAAACCAAGGTTTACATGCACCTAAAATGTGAGACGTTGGTGTTTTCCAAGATGTGTGCTAGTTAAATGTTCCTCACCATGCATTTGTGAAGGCTTACTATAGTGACAAAGGACATGGATGGTACATAATACCACTGAACCTCGTGACCTTATTTTTGCAGCCTTCCTACTTTACCCTGAGCAAGACTCTATCATACTAAACACACAATCAACATTATTTTCTTTTCTTAGTGTTGTTCTGATTTTTTTATCTCACGGTGTGCAACAGTGCGTGGTACATTTTTCATACAAACATTGTTAGTTTGTCAATTGATTGCTAACTAAAAATGTCTATAAAGCACATAATCAAAATGTTTCCATACTCTTTTCAGAAATAAGCACCCATACTTGTTGTTACAAGTAATGCAATCAAGATCGAACACGAGACAACGATTTTTACGTGGAAAACCCTTGCGGGAAAAAACCACGGGCGCCAACCGGCGATCTTCACTATATGAGGAGAGTTTAGAAAACGCAGGAAATACAATGAGTCGTCTCAACTCTTCCCGTGCGACTTACAAGATGTATTTATAGGACGGACTGACTGCAGTCCAAAACGAAAACAAATCTGCTAATAAACATAACCGAACCATGGGCCCTCCAGGCGTCCCCACAAGACTCACGTTACTAATTCGGATCATATTCCAACAAACTCCACCTTGAGACGAATTCCATCTTGTAGCGAATGAAGTATCATCAATCAACTCACTTCAATAATAAATAATCACCGGCGCCAAAAGTCACTAGGACTTAATTTGTAATGCCAACTAAGCTTGAGCATAGCCCAAACTTAGCTCCAGGAACTGGCTTTGTCAACATATCAGCAGGATTATCATGAGTACTTATCTTGCACACTTTAACATCACCTTCGGCAATGACACCTCGAATAAAATGATACCTCACATCAATATGCTTGGTCCTTTCGTGAAACATCTGATCCTTAGTCAGACAAATAGCACTCTGGCTATCACAATGTATAGTAGTGCAAGAAGTAACCCCGCAAAGTTCAGAGTATAAACCTCTCAACCAAATAGCTTCTTTACAAGATTCAGAAATAGCCATATACTCAGCTTCTGTAGTAGACAGAGCAACAGTGGACTGCAAACATGCTTTCCAACTAACAGCACAACCACCAATGGTAAAAACATAACCTGTGAGAGACCTCCTTTTATCCAAATCACCAGCAAAATCAGAATCAACATAACTAACAAGTCCATCTCTAGATTTCCCAAACTGCAAACAGGCATTAGAAGTACCTCGCAAATATCTGAAAATCCATTGAACAGCCCTCCAATGCTCCTTACCAGGATTAGCCATGAATCTACTGACAACACTCAATGCATGAGATAAATCAGGACGAGAACAAACCATGGCATACATAAGAGAACCAACTGCACTGGAATATGGAACTCTAGACATATACTCAATTTCATGATCTGACTGTGGACATAAATCTGATGATAATCTAAAATGTGCAGCTAATGGAGTACTCACTGGTTTTGCATTATGCATATTGAAACGACGAAGAACCTTTTCAATATAACCTCGCTGACTGAGATATAATTTACCAGATTTTCTATCTCTAGTAATTTCCATTCCAAGAATTTTCTTAGCTGCACCTAAGTCCTTCATCTCAAATTCTTTACTCAATTGTGCCTTTAATTTAGCTATTTCTGATTTATCTTTAGCAGCAATCAGCATATCATCAACATAAAGAAGCAAATAAATAGCTGAGCCATTAACAATCTTCAAGTAAACACAGCTATCATAATCAGACCGCTTAAAGCCATGAGAGAGCATAAATGAGTCAAACCTCTTATACCATTGCCTAGGAGATTGCTTCAAACCATAAAGAGACTTCTTTAGTCTACACACAAGGTTTTCTTTTCCAGGAATAATAAAACCTTCAGGTTGGTTCATATAAATGTCTTCTTCCAACTCCCCATGTAAGAATGCAGTTTTAACATCAAGTTGCTCAAGTTCATAATCATGCATGGCAACAATACTAAGCAAAGTGCGAATAGAACTATGCTTAACAACAGGGGAAAAGACATCATTATAATCAATACCTGGAATCTGGCTATAGCCTTTAGCAACTAACCTTGCTTTGTACCTTGCTGGCTCACTAGGAGAAAGACTCTCTTTTCTTTTATAAATCCATTTGCAACGGACAGGCTTTTTATTCTTGGGCAACTTCACTAAATCCCATGTACCATTCTTTTCAAGTGACTCCATCTCATCTTGCATAGCGGTCATCCAATTGTTGCGATCAAAAGAAGTAATAGCCTCAGAATAATTAGAAGGTTCTGAATTACCTTCAATCTCTTCTGCAACACTCATAGCATAAGCAACATTGCATTCTTCAATATACCTTTTAACAGGCTTTGACTGCCTTCTAGGCCTATTAGCAGCAATAGAATGTTGTGGAGACTGCACAACTGGAGAAGAATGCTCAACAGCAGAAAAATCATCAACAATTGGAGAAATTTCAGCAATAGGTGCATCTTGCTCAGCAACATTATCAATATCTGGTGAATCAATTAAGTGCTCCACCTGCACACTTATTTTCTCTCTCTCAATAGGAGCATCAACAGAAGGATTATCAACAAACATAACAGTCTCATTAAAGATAACATTCCTGCTAAGCATAACCTTCTGAGTCTGGGGATTCCACAATTTATAACCTTTAACACCAGATTGATAACCAATAAAAATGCATTTAACAGCTCTAGGCTCCAATTTACCATTATTAACATGAGCATAAGCAGTACAACCAAAAACTCTCAATTGTGAATAATCAGCTGGAGAACCAGACCATACCTCAATTGGAGTTTTCTTATCAAGAGGAATAGAGGGTGAACGATTAATAAGATAGCAAGCAGTGGAAGCAGCTTCAGCCCAAAAGCGCCTATTCAAACCAGCATTAGACAACATGCAACGGGCCCTGGAGATGATAGTTCTGTTCATACGCTCAGCTACACCATTTTGTTGAGGCGTATAAGGAATAGTGTAGTGTCTAACAATGCCTTGAGACTTGCAATATGCATTAAATTCATTAGAACAGAATTCCATCCCATTATCAGTGCGAAGCTTTTTAACCTTCTTCTCAGTTTGATTTTCAATCATAATCTTCCACTCTTTAAATGCTGAAAATGCTTCTGATTTATGCTTCAAGAAATAAGGCCATATCTTACGAGAATAATCATCAATGATTGTCAACATATAACGAGAACCACCAAAAGAATGCTTGCGAGATGGTCCCCATAAATCAGAATGCACATAATCAAGAATACCTTTACTTTTATGAGTAGAGATATTAAATGACACCCTCTTGTGTTTGCCAAACACACAATGCTCACAAAACTTCAACTTACTGATGCTATGTTCATCAAGAAGTCCTCTCTTGCACAATTCATGCAAGCCTTGTTCACTCATATGTCCAAGACGCTTATGCCAAAGATCAGTAGCATCAGAATTAGAGGATGAATTGGAAATTACAGCGGCATCACCTGTAATTGTAGTACCACGAAGACGGTACAAATCGGGAGATTTCAATTCACCTTTCATCACAATAAGAGAACCTTTAGACACCTTTAAAACTCCATTTGCACCGGAGTACTTGTACCCTTTAGCATCAAGAGTACTGAGAGAAATAAGATTCTTGCTCATGCTAGGAATATGCCTCACGTCAGCCAATGTTCTGACAATGCCATCATGCATCTTAATCTGAATAGATCCTTTACCAACAATTTTAAGTGGACTATTATCACCCAATCTAACAGAACCTCCACCTTGGAGAGAATCATAGGTGACAAACCAATCTCTTTTAGAGCATATATGAAATGAAGCAGCGGAATCAAGAATCCATTCATCATCACTATTAGCACATCCAGCAAAAGCAACAAGCGAATCACCATCGGAATAATCTGCCTTAGAGGCAACAGAAGCATTACCTTCATCATTGGGTTTACCTTTCTCTCTATATGTGCCAGTTCTCTTCTCTTTATTCTTTAATTTCAAACAATTCTCAATAAAATGATTATTCTTCTTGCAATACTTGCAGAATTTTTCATCTCTACCTCGAGACTTCGATCGGCCTTTGTAACGATTAGAACGTTTGCCTCTATTGCCATTGTTTAATTTATTTTCTGTCCTCCCACGAACAGACAACGCTTCTCCTTTGGAAGCAGAACCTTCAGAAGACACCATCAATTTCATCTTTTCCTTAGCATGCAACGCCTCACAAACCTCATCAAGAGTTAGTGTATCATGGCTATATAATAATGTATCTCTGAAGTTTGAAAAAGAACTAGGCAAAGAGCACAAAAGAATTAGACCCAAATCCTCATCATCATATTCTACCTCCATAGCCTGTAGGTCAGAAACGATCTCCTTGAAGACCGTCAGATGGTTAATAACAGAACCACCCTCTTGCAACTTGTGCGAATATAACTTCATCTTCATGTGCATCTTGCTTGTCAAATCTTTAGACATGCAAATTGACTCCAATTTGAGCCATAGAGCAGCTGCAGTTTTCTCCTGCAGACAATCTTGCAAAATATTATTTGAAAGATGAAGTTGAATTTGGGTCAAGGCCTTACGATCTTTCCTTTTCTCATCATCGGTCCAAGATTTGGAATCTTTGTTACCGAATTTATCAAGAGCATCATCAACATCAGCCTGCGTAAGAATTGTTCGCATCTTGACTTGCCATAGAGCGAACCTCGTATCACGATCCAGTTGAGGAATATCATATTTCACTGAAGACATGATGAATCAATAATAGCAATAACCAGAAGAATAATAATCTGCAGAAATATAGGTGTAACCCTAGCAGAACCTGCAGCCTGGTACACCTGATGTGTACGAATAGCAAAAAATAGTTGCAAAAGAAATCCTCTGGTACTCTTTCTGTGTGCACGTAGCAAAAAAAAAATCACCAATTTTACTTTCACCTCACACGAACGGGAAACAGCCTTGGCTTCGATCCGCGTGAACACAGCAAGCTGAACTTGTAGAGCGGCAGCAGATGGATTGGTCTCCTCTTGATAGGACAGCAGCGGCGGCGTTAATTACCACCGCCCAAGACGACAGATCGGCAGCAGCACAGCGGAAAATTTCTCCACGATGACGAACATAGCACTTTGAAACTCAGCGACGACAACCAAGAAACTAGCAACTTTTATAGATGCAGGTCAATACGCCGACTTCGAAACGAACTTGGCCGGCGGACGGAAATCGCGTGGACCAGTTTTGCACTGACAACCACGCGACGAAACTTGGCGGCGGCGCACAAACAGGATTGAAACCCTAATTTTTTTTTAATCTTGTGTCTTGCTCTGATACCACTTGTTACAAGTAATGCAATCAAGATCGAACACGAGACAACGATTTTTACGTGGAAAACCCTTGCGGGAAAAAACCACGGGCGCCAACCGGCGATCTTCACTATATGAGGAGAGTTTAGAAAACGCAGGAAATACAATGAGTCGTCTCAACTCTTCCCGTGCGACTTACAAGATGTATTTATAGGACGGACTGACTGCAGTCCAAAACGGAAACAAATCCGCTAATAAACATAACCGAACCGTGGGCCCTCCAGGCGTCCCCACAAGACTCACGTTACTAATTCGGATCATATTCCAACACTTGTTTTCATATAACTGCATAATTATCATACACCCAATGAATTATTGTTTTACTAAACGACATTCGTAAATGATACCTCTCCGTCAGATCCACTGAAGGAAGGATATTACAGTCGTTGGAAAGATATTATTTTTAAATAAAAATTTGGTGTGCATATATAAGATAGAAAAAATTACAAGATTGTGTCACGTGCACATTACTCCAATAAAAAGGTCTAGACAACTCACACGATACTTTTGTGGTGCATTTTAAATTTTATAAACATTTCAAATTCATATCAAATTTCATGCATATTTGAAATAATGATATATATCTAGATTTACATTTAATGTTGTACGTAGCTACAAATGAAATACAGAATATATATATATATATATATATATATATATATATATATCCCTTCTTTCTATAAAGCTAATGCCCAAAAAAAACACCTAAAGCTCAACATGCAAGCATAGTATTTATTAGTACTCCTAAAACCTACATGCAAGCATGCCACATCAACCCACTAAGCACATAAAACTCAACATGCAAGCATATAGTAATAATATCTATAATTTATTTATTCTAAAACTAAAATACACATGCTAAATCATCATTCTCAAATCCTTTTCACAATATTTCAATTTAAATCATTTCATCATTTCTCCAATATCTAATATATATCTTGCAGCAAAAGCGTGGGGTATCATCTAGTGTGTATATATATATATCTCCAATCACAAAAATAAAATTTTACAAAAAGAAATTTTGATCTATTATATCTACACACATTGAAATTTCTATCTATTATATCTATATTTAGAAAAACAGTATTGTAACATACCAAAAATTCAAATTTTGAATTTTGACTTCAGCTAAATAATAAAAATGTGTTTTCGAGTTGATGACCAAAATTTTTCAAATATACAACCTATGTAAAAGGTTAAACTAGCTAGTGATTATATGCAAAGTTGCAAATGATGTAAAACTTCTTCCTTCTCAAATTTATATGATATGTAAAAACATTTTCACATTTTCATAAACACAAGATGTAGTGTGTGATTTGAGTCCTTTTAAATGTTTCTGGATCTTGGGTGCATTTCATTTTAGGTCTCATGAGCATAAATGTGTATACATAATAATTCATAAATAATAAGAGCACTACACTAGGCATCACCTTAAGTGCACCCATGCTCAAGTATCTTGTGAGTTTAAGCATGGTGAATAGAAAGTAAAGTCTAAACACATCATCTCTGGTTAATTACAAATTAAGAATATAATTTTTCAATCATTTAGATATACATTTAAAATAGGAACACTTAATGATAGGTGAACTCACTAAATATTTAAAAATAATTGGTACAATCGAGAAATTCATGTAGATACTATTCAATATATACATCTCACTGGAATTTTGGTATAATTTAATTTGTACAATTGGTACCTCAAATAATTAGGTCAAAACAATCACACTATAAATTATTTCTAAACCCTAATCGGCAAAATTGATACACATCTCATATGTGTATTTTATCACATGAAATGTAGAGAGGATATAATTTATTCAAATAATACTCTATTTATCATGAATCAATTTAATTTTTCCAGATTTCATTTTATAGGTTTTGACCTCCTAAAAATTCCAATCAATTTCAGCTGGACCGAATTTATTTATTTTCCTGAGAATAAAATATAGAGTGTTTTTGTGTGAAACCAAAGAAAATGGAATCAGGATATTTTTATCTACCACCAAAAAAATTCACATTAATTTATCATGCCTACAAATTAAACTATGGAATTATAAAGATGGAAGAATGAAATAAATGATGAAAAATCCTAGAAATCACTTATACAGTACTCTCACGTACAAACCTACCCATGCCTCTCCTGCTTCCATAGCCTACCACGGCCTGGACCCACCTGGCAGCGGCACAGACTCGCTCCCACCTCTGTGCAGAACTCTCACCGCTCAAGCAAACAGAGAGAAAGACAGAGAGAAGGAGAGATCGACGCCAGCGGTGCTCGACGCGTGTCCATCGTCGTGGCGGCCGCCGACGCTCGCCATATCTTCTCCAGTGGCACCGCCTCCTCTTCCATTTCGCCCCTGTGGAGACCAAGTCGAGAGGGAGAGCACCGGTGCCTCTATTTCTCCTCCATCTCCATCACCGACCGTGGGAACGACGACTGTCGCCATCGTTATTGAGCCACGGTCATCACCTCTCCTTCTACGTTCTACTACCTACACAAGATGCCGAGTCCATCCCTCTAATCCCGCTTCGTGTCTTGTAGTGGTGACACCGGAACGTCGCTGCGCTCACAGAAGCGCCAGAGCGCCGCCGCTTCGACATCATCGTCGTCCGGCCATTCTTGACCACCCCAAGCCAAACCGTCGTGCCATCGTCTTCATCGTGATCCCAGGAGGCCGCCGACCAAAGGAATCGAACCACGAAGCCTTGGATAAGGAGATCAGCCTCTTCTTCCCCAACTCCGGCCGCCGGACTCCATCTCCAAATCCTTCTTCCCCGGTGAGCCCCACTTCGATTCCTCACTCATGGAGCATCCTTATGTGATCCTTGAGTTGTCCCCCTCCTCTTCTTAGCAGATCAAAGGTCGAAGATAGCCGCCGTCGTTGCTTTGCTAGTTCCTGCCACTGCCGGAGTTCTTTTCAAGCCGCCATCGCTGTCAGAGCATCGCCGACCCTCGCGCGCTCCTCGGTAAGTCTCCAAGACCCTTGTAGATACACATGCATGCATCCATTCGCACGGAATCGAGCCGGAGCTCGACATGCACTTGCATGCCGAGAGCTACCGCCGCCTGCGCCGTCGTCGCCATTGATTCCGACCACTGTAGCTTGCGGGAAGACCACCAATAGCTTCGCTAGGAGGCCCTCTCCATTTTCTCTTTTAGCCGCCCACAGAGATCGGTCACTGTCTGCCCTTGCCGCCGGTGAGAAGCTCGCCGGAGCGCTGCTGCCTCTGCTTCCCTAGCCGCCGAGCCACTAACATGCGGGCTCGACTTGGTTAGTGCTTAAGGACTCTACTTAGCGATAGTTTAAAACTTGCAAGGTTCTAAGTATAAGATTCCTTAGGTTTATATGTGGGACCAAGGACTTATTAGTAATATCCAAAAACCTCGGGGATTCTTAATAAACCTTGTATCAGCACGTGTTTTGGAGCTCGGGTTGATTCCTGAGAACCCTAGGGGCCTTTTTGCATATTGGCCAGAGGCTGACCTGTGGACCCTAAGGATTTATAATTTGGAAATATAAAAATAAAGGGTTAAACCTTTATCTTTTCAATTGAAATTATGTCAAACTTGTAAAATCCATATAAAATCAAATATAGCTCATATGCCATGCATGTAGTATGTTAGGATTGTCTTGTGCTTGTCGGTACATTAACTCATTTAATGTACTGACTCTTGTTATACTGGAATATCCATTTTGCAGGTTATTTGTTTACTCTATTTTGAGTGATTCGGGAGATCATTGTTATGCCAAGATTATAATGAAATTATGCTAAAATGAGCTACATATAGTTTTTCCTTGATTATATGTCATGCATGTAGTATGTTAGGATTGTCTTGTGCTTGCCGGTACATTAACTCGTTTAATGTACTGACTCTTGTTATACTGAAATATCCATTTTGCAGGTTGTTTGCTTAGTCTATTTTGAGTGATTCAGGAGATCATTGTTTCTTCTAAGACTGGATCTAAACGGGTTACCTCCCCAGTCGGCTGCTTGTGGTTTCGGGTAGCCAAGCTTCCGCGGATCAGTAATTATCTGGCCGTTTGACCTATCTATTTAAATAAAAATGTAGAGTAAAGTTTATTTGTGTTTACTCCTTATTATTCTGATCTTCATCGCTTAGATGAAAGTGTGGAACTAGAGTTTATTCTAGGATCTAGTTCTATACTGGTATGAGTATTGAGCATTTGGGATGTCGTAGAGCTTTAACGAATTTTGTCAAGTCTCCTAAGATGTGTAACACATCTGGTCGTCATCTTCATGTGGTTTGACGGACATGTATCAGACTGAAGTTGACTGGCATGCTAAAGTCCCAGTAATATCCCTTGTGCTCTCTACTCGACGCTTTAGGTTTTATTCTATGTATGTTATTTGACTTGATAGGGCAACGATGAGGTTGGATGGTTACTATTTTACTTGATTATTATTAGACCCCATCCAACTAAATATTTCACGTTATCAGTTCAGATAACTTACATAATATTTAACCCGGGATATCCTCACAAGTATATCTCCATTCACCAAAAAATGGTAGTTACAAAATGAAATATCGATTTGTTATATATACATGTTGATATTATTTTTTGTTAAATGAATTGATGCATCAGAAAAGATTATAAGAACTCATGTGAAATCAAAATCACCGGAAGAAATAATTTGAGGTGAACTGCTAAAACATAAAAATCAGATAATTAAGCATTTGAAAGCTAGGAGAGGTTACTAAAGATAACCCTAATGTGATATGTAGCTTCTAACACTACCATGTGCTGGGACAGAGCTTCTGTCCAATCGAACCAGTGAAGTACTGTAGTACTACTTGAAGGGTATTTCGGTAATGAGAATTGAATCATGTACCGTCTCTTGCTCTCATTATAAAGGGACATAGCAGGGTCGGTACATTTTAATTAGAGCTAAATATACATGTTTTGAGATCCGCACAGGTATATGGATGGTCCAGATTGCTGGTGCATATGCACCTTCGTGCTAAAAATCCAACTTTTATATATATATATATATATATATATATATATATATATATATATATATATAAATTAAAATTAATTGAGGTATCATGGTGCCCGGGTACTAAGATTCAAATTAACTATATACCCAATTCAAATAACTACGAAATTTTTTTTAATTGTTTAGGTATGGACATTAACTTCTTTACTAACTAGTTCAAACAAGTTTAAACTGAATTTGAAAATTTTCGTTAGATTTTGATTTTATATATATATAGCATCCAAACATATAATTAGTTAGATATATAATAATGGATTATGAAATAAAGTTGAATTTGAGTTGTTTTATTGCTAGCTATAGGTAAAAATCAAATTCTTATATCTAGGTATATATTCACAATTTAAAATTTTTTAAAAATTTAAATGAATTTGTGTATTTTGCACTTTAGTGCCCAGACACCGTGGTGTCTCATATGGGTAAATAATTTCTCTATTAATGAAAAAGAAGTGTTGAAGAGAGATAATACCTAATAATTTCATTAAAATAAGAAGTCTCCCCGATCCTGATTAATTATTTTTTTCCCTTCCCTGTCAACTAAAACGATTTTTCTTGCATTTTCATTTATTTGTTTTGACATTACGTTTCCAGAGTTTCTCTAAAGGGAGATGACACAAAGGGAAATGGTTTCGGTGAACCAAAATTATGTGTCGTCACCTTCAGTGCCATGGACTGCCCATGCAAGGCTGCACTGTACTCTTGCATAAAAAAAGATTATTATTACGAAGATTTCATTTGTTTTTAAGGCTGCAATTGGCATATACATCTTGATACAATAAGATAACATGTCCTTCAAATCACGCTGTAGAAATTATTAGCCATATGCATGTCCTTCAAAGAAGTAGTAACAGCAAGTGCCACATTTGCCTGTATGATAACAAGCTCGCTGGCTGGCTATCTTGTACTCTATTATATTTTTTTAAAAATGTTGTTTAGTCAAGTGGTATTTTGTTCCCTTCCTTCCAGCTGCATATGTGAGCATGCATCCTTTGTAGTCTTGCGATTGTAACCGTGCTAGGCTACTAGGTGTAACAGTTGATTAATTAATTGAATACAAAATTTAGCGGTTTAGCCTTGGACACGGAGGAAGACAACCATTTGCTGTGACACGGATTTCGAGTTAGATAATCCGTTCAATATTGAAACTCAAAATCTTCGACCACCCGTTAATTACTGAAACAAACACTGAACTCTAATGGTTAATCCCAATGAATCTCTAACAGTTTATTATCAACAACTGTTAGACATCAGCATACATCTCTAACTTTTCATACTTTTAAACCATTAAAGATGATCTCTGATGGTTCACAATAGACCAATTGTGTTAGAGATTGTATGATTGAAATATGACGAATTGACGACTAAGGTTACTGGAGAAAGGGATAATGGTATAGCAGAATTCCAAAAATTAAATTAAAGTATGAAGTATCAAAACTCACCTCATCTTCAAAAAACAAACAAGAAAATAAATACTTAATTAGTTAATTACCACCTCAGTATTTCACAGTAGCAAGAAGGAACACAATATTTATGTGCGTTAAACTCAACTCAGCAATCTCCTACGATCGATGTAGAACAAGAAAAGTTGGAAAAATGACAGATTGCCATTCCAAAGCGTAAGAGAATAGATTAGAAAAGCCATCGACACCCCTATACTATAGATTGATGTGATGTAAATAGAGGCCATCAATGGTTGCTCGTTTTTGTCAGTTTCAGAATGCTATCAGCCGTGGAAGATATTGGCACGTGGGATAGGTTGGTCTCGACTAAAGCTGTAAAACTAATCTAATCACGGCTCGGATCCAACATTCCAGATCTGTGCAATTTCTCCCATTTTGTATTCTCACATGCTATTTATGAAATTACATCCTCAAATCTGCTCTTGAGCTAACAACACCAAATTGGCATTGCCACTCATTTGATCAATGCCAGGTTAAGTCTGTTTGGAAATCCATTCAGTGATTGTACCCACTCTTTTGATCAAAGTGCAAGAAGTGCAGAAGCCTTCAAGAACCATTCCATAACTACTGAAGAGGAAGTCTCTGGAGAGCGTGAGGAAGAACAGGCTTCTATAGTAAATTCCCCCTCTTCTGACCCTTCTTTCCCCGATTCCGACGGTTTTCGTCACCGGCGAGGACCGGAGGAGGGGTCAGGTCACCTCCTCGTACTGGTATAGAGTAGTTTAGGTTGGAGTTCTTACGTAGTCAGATTTTCTTGTAGCTCGGGTTTATTCTGTTTTGGGGGTTTCGTCGTTGTTGCTTCATGACGATCAGAGAAGATGATGATGACGGTGGTGTTTGTAGCCGTGGCAGTCCCAGTGCCGCCTGCAAGCTGGACCGCAGCTGATTTGCTCTTCCCATTGAGGGTTCTCACGGTGACCGACGTAATTCGCGGTTGCTCCCTAAATTCACCGTCGGCAGCCTTGCTGAAGGTCGAGGATCTTGTGTGGCCTTGTTGTTTTTGGGCCAAACGTCTCGGGCTCCGTGGCAACAAGACGGATGGTGGAGGATCTTGTGTGGCCAGCTCCGGCTGCAAGAGCTGCTCCTGCTCCTGGGCTACACGAGCTGCTTCTGCTCATTGGTTGGTTAAATCTGCACATGCTCCTCCTCGTTGAAGCTCTCGGCAGCAAGCTTGTTGGTTTGTTGCTCAGGCTCCTGCTTGTTAGGAGCCTCAATCCACCAATCTCACCTTCTCGTGGTACTGGGTATCCAAATTGAGGACTCCATTTGGGTTGAGTACATACTGTCTAATCAATTTTTGTTGATAGCATTGCAGTAAGTGCTTCTCAAATTTGATGGAGAACTCCTTGGTGATTCTTTGTTGAATCCGGTAAAGCTTAAGCAAAATCTACGACTCAACAATAAACCTTGAATATTGCCGTTTTCGTGAAGGCAACCAAAGGGGTCACCGGTCTATCAAGCGATGTGCATGTCTTCAGTAGAGGCTCGTGGACGTAGTCGTCGCAGAAATGCCACAGTCCCCTGTTGATCTCGTCCATTACTGCTGTTTGGATTATCTTGGAGGATGGTTTTCTCTGTTGAGTTTGCTTTACCTTCTGAATAGATGGTTTTGTTCTGTATGTTTTATCTTTTATTGCGATGTATTGGGGAGGGGATGCTATTTCCTTTGAGCTCTGTCTGTAATCCTCATAAATATAAATAAAGTTATGAGAGGCCAAAGTCCAAATCAGGTCCTGCACCGATACTGAAACAGTTGTCGTCGCCTTGTAGAAGAACACAGTGCACATGCGATTGACGACTGTCTAGAGGCAAGGTTGACAATACCGCCGATAACCGCGCGGTTACCAGCTTTACCGTCGAGGTCCGGTAACTTGTACCGCACAATACGGCTTGGCAAATTTTGGTCGAATTCAAAAAATCAAAAAAAATCAAAAAAATGCTGAAGATAGTGCTTGATTTGTAGTGTATTATGGTGAAGAAATTTCTTGAAAAAGAGTAATATAAATTCAAATTTGAAGGCAAAACCAAAAGTCAATTAGAAAATAGGAAAAAGAAAAAATTAAATGGGCCTAATCATGCACTGTACATGCGGCCCATTAAGACCCAACCGAAGAGAAAATATCTCCTTCCTCGGTTACCGCACGATTTGGGTCGGTAACCGCACGGTTTGAAGTGATTATCGCGCGGTAGCTTGCGGTTATCATGGTCGCCTTTAGCGCTTTCGGGTTGCTGTAACGCGCGGTAACCACGGTTTCCCGAGCGATAACGCTCGGGAAACCGTGGTTACCGTGCAAAAAACCGTGGTAGCCTAAGTTTGTATTATGTGATGTGAATATATTAATATGTTTGGCATTATATGTTCCACTTCACTGGATGGATGAAGTGTTAGGATTATATGTTTGGCATGGAGAATTAATTAATTAAGCTATAGCTATGTTTTGCTAGTATTGTTCTACTTATAGTCTTCCACTTCACTAAATGGTTGGAGTGTTAGGATTATATATTTGGCTTAGAGAATTAATTAATTAAGCTATAGCTATGCTTTGGACATGTGGACATCTTGACATCATGACATATTGAAATTGTTGATTATTGTTGTTGAAATATTAAGTTATAAATTGTTGAATTGATTTCAAGTCCATAACATAGAAAAGGTCATGCCAAATTTTTGTATTGTGTACCCACAAGTATCCTATATATTTTTGTTATTATCCCCAAATTCTACACACATATAAGTGTTTCTTCAATTTTTTTTTATTTTCTTCATTTTGTTCTTCTTTCAGCCAAACATCGAGCAGTTACCGCGTAAATACCGCGGTAACCGCTCCAAACCACGCGGTAACCGTGGTCCATACCATGGTTTCTCTTTTTTTTTAATTCAAATTTTCAAAATCAAATTTATTGCGGTTTTTGGCGGTAACCGCCGTACCGTAAGGGTGCGATAACCACTCAAAAAAGGGTAAGGGAAACCCTGCCTAGAGCTGCATATACATTTTAGAAAGAAAAAACATTGCATGGATGTTGGTGTGTGAGTTACATATATAAAATTCCAGGGAATAAGCTTATGATGTAGACTTCCCATGTGAAACATTAAAGTGAGTACCTACATAACCCGAATCCTGGCCATCAAGATCATATTTAAGGATGTGTAGGTAATTAAGAAATCAAAGAGAAAGAACCAAAAGTCACTTACAAACATGAAGTGATATGCATCAGTTAACCATGATCTTCTTCTAACCCCTGCTCCACCTCATCAAGCTCTAATGCCCAGATCCAACACCAGGAAGAATAGAATGCCTTGGCTCTACTATGTTAAACCTGTACTTGTATACATAATTTACATCACAGAAATATCTCAAATATACTTAGTTACCTATAGTTCCTAAAATAAAAAAAAACATATGGCACAGAACAATACCCTGTAACACAAAAAATGATCCAATTCATTCATTGCACAATTTACATCACAAAAAGAATCATTTAGCACTTAAGTGTACTTAGAAACACAATTTTTCAAAGCTGAAAAAATCATATATCAAAGAAGAATACAGTCAGTGTAACATAAAAATGTTTTGATCCACTGTATTTTACAGCACGTACAGTACGTTATACATGTGCTTGTATACATATTTTGCGTCACAAGAAATCATTTAACTCTCAAATATACTCAGATGTTTCAAAAGAAAAAAAAATCATCTAGCAGGCAAGAATACATCATGATTTTGTACATACAAGACAATACATACTCTTTTTTTAAAAAAAACTAGAAAGGTAGCCCGCGCATTCACGTGGGCATGTGTATTAGTTTGTTTCGATAAAAAGACTTAATATTAAGTTGAAATTGAAAGTAAAATGTTCTTCTTTTTTAATTAAATGTCCATTGTCTATTTTTTAAGAAACCTTATGAAACTTTTATTGTTAGTGAATGTCATTGATTCATCGGTTTAATTGGTTCATACGCATGCAATATCTTATAGGATTGCATGTCAACTGATAACCACTAAAGAAATATATATACCCTTGGACAATGCCTCTCTATATTATGTGGGAACAGTATGTATTTTTAAGAAAAAATATAGTCAATGGGCCTTAAAATGTAAATTTAATATGAAGAAATATACTTTTAAACTACCATGACATAACAGGCCACCTATTTTGAGCAACTTATGAATACAAGATGGGAGAAACCCATAAAGCTACTACAAAGGCTAGGAACTTAGTGACTTCATGGATTTATAATTGGCCTTCATCTCTTGACATACGTCAAAGTAAAATACGACTTGTATGAAGAGAAACATAGAAATAAAAAAGAAACAAGAAAAATATAATTAGGATGTCAAATGAGCTATTGTTATAGATAAGAGAGTAAACTGATTAAATGTTAGCTTATGGGTTAATGCTCCATTAAATAGTTTTAGGATTAAAGATATTACAAAGGCTATTTCCAAAAACTAACAACAAGGCTGAGGCAGCCCCAACTTCACCATAAGCAGCGGCACATTTGAGCCGTATGTTGAAAAGAGTGTGCGGAGCTTGCAAAAATCATTGACATAGTAGTGCAATGAACATAATTGTTCAAATAATAGTCCCTATTCAAAATAATACATATAAATATATGTATATCATTGTTTGCTAACATTTGATAGACCTTGGTAGTTTTTTTGGTACATAGAAAAACTGGATGGATATTTTTACAATGAATTGTGTCTCTTTACTGAGATGCACCTTCTCCTTTTTTTCGATGTGTTGGATTTTCTCATTGTTTATTAATGGTTGGTTGGGTAGATGTGACAGTGTACATACTCTATATGAAAAACTTTCTGGAGTCCAATTTGATTTCATAGTATGAAAGATATCATATCTGCAATGTTTTGTACAGTGTATGCAAGGCTCCATGTAGCCTAGCAGAAATATGATTTACAGGTAAGTATAACGGTGCAAGCATCATTATTTTCGGTGTGTGGTTTTTTTAATGATTGCTAGATTTAAATATTTTCTCTAAAATTTATAATTAAACATTAGGAATTTATATACACCAAACCAAAAAACTTTGTAAAGCTAGCAAGCATTGGGCATGGACTAAGTACATTTAGATTGCATAATCCTTAATGTTAAGTCTACAATGCCTGTCCTATTTTTTCTTCTTTGTGTGAAAAAATTAGGCATTTTTATAATCATGATAATTTATTGTGTTAGTTTTTAAACATTAAATAATTCTTAACATTCATGTTTCAAAAATGGAAGTTATTTGGTGGCTACAGTTCTCTTGCAACTCCTAGACATTGTGCGTCAATGGCTACAAAAGTAACCTTATTGATGTATTATTCATCGCTTATTAAGACCGGTCCACTCACCAAATTTATCTTTCACTACATGATGACCTAGCTTTACCAGCTGATTTCTGTTGGCAAAAGGTTAGACTGCGCACCACATAGCAAATCTATATAGAAATGCCAACACATTAAGCTTCACCCTATTTTCCCAACTCATATATCTCTTTTTTCACGCGCACGCTTTTGAAACTGCTAAACGGTGTGTTTTTTTTAAAAGTTTCTATATGAAAGTTGCTTTAAAAAATTATATTAATCCATTTTTTTAAAAAATAGTAAATATTTAATTAATCATGTGCTAATGAGTCGTTCCGTTTTTCGTGCGAACGAAATTTTTTCCCAACACCAACAAAAGAACACACCCTAAGTGTCGGTGCATAGCTATATATATTGTAAAAGCTTTTGCCGACTGCTGCAACACCGATGGTTCAGTTTCTTGTCGTTAGAGACTTTGCCGACGCTTATTAAGTTGTCAAACATGCTTTTCCTTACATTCATGTGTTGACGAAAGTGGGTCATGGTGTAGTTTATATATGAAAGGTATGGAAGCCATTGCAGCATTCATATGTATCTATCTATAATCTATAATGTACTAAAAGTTTGCTAAACGTCCTCTAAGTCCATTAAATGACAATGTATAATATGTTTTAGAGCTTAGACAAGAAAGACAGCCAATTTAATTTGTCTCATTAGTTGAGGACATTTCAAAAGACATAAGTAGCTGGATATTGTTGCATCCAAATAAAGGAGTAATCTTTTTTCTCATAATTATTATGTCATTCATAGTTAAATTTATTATTTTTCACTTACAAATTATATGTATAATTTAAAAATATATGATAACGCAACAAATGTTGTTAAATTATTTCACAATTATGTGTGGCAATTTGGATGACGTGCAAAAAGGAGTGTGGTTCCCTAGTTGAATTACTCTTTTGTGTGAAAATTTGTTTTCATTGTTGAATTTATATTTTGTTTATTTTAACGCTCTCTATCTAATTTAGCTATGCATTTTTTTTGAAATGATTAAGATGACGTACTACATGTTCATTTTATTCATTATGTTTCATTGCAGTCGCTAGATAAATTACTCTTTTATATCAATATTTATTCTCGGTTGGATATGTTATTTTTCCGGTCTAGTTTAGCCAAGCATGTTTGTTGAATGGTTTAAGATGGCATAATATATGTTCAATTTTTTTATAATATTTCATCAATATTTGGTTGCTATGCAAAAATATAATGGAGTACTGGGTAAGAGGATGTCAGGTAGATTAGTCGATTCCAGCTGGTTTATGTTATATTTATTAATTAATATACCAAGTAATAATTATATAATTAGTATGTATAGAATTCAATAATTTTTATACTTTTATATATCTAGTTGTCATCGTATAGATGCGCACATATTGAGGGAAAAGTACAAGAGTTAGTTTCTTGGAGATAAGATCGAATGCTTAATATACGTTTCGTATGAATGTTTTTAGTTTTTTTTTCTGGCTAATAGCACGTACGTGACGGGCCGACAGTATTAGGATCGGGCGTGCGTACATACTACATACGTTCATATGTTCTTTTTTTGGCTTTTTTTTTGGGCGAAGAGTACTACATATTTTTCTGTCACATAGGTACGGGATATTAGTAGGGATGGGTTACTTTCTAGAATATATTCGGATGGGATACTACCGATTCCTCGCGGTAAATTTACATATTAGGAGATGGAGATGGTTGCTGTCTACCATACATGAGAAATCTAATGGTCCAAAAATCATCACCGTCAGGAACCCGTCGCTAGGGGTGACCCGCGTTAACTCTACAGAGGGACCAATTTTAGGCTTTTCTCAAAAAAATAGTTTGTCTAGCCCATAAAACTAAGGCCCACTGACCAAGTATATAAGTTCCTAGCTCTAGACCAAGTCAACCATTAGTCTCATCCCCATCTCCGCCACTCCACTTAGTCCACCAAGCACCGATCCACAGCCGTTGCCGCTGTCGCCGCTCATCCTCAACGCGTGCGGGCACGGCGCCGCCTTCCATCGCGTGTGGCCTCGCAGCCTAAGTCCCATCGCTCCTCGCGTGCGGTCCCACCTCTAGTCATCCATGCGCATACCGCCTCCAGCTGTGCTCGCGTCGCGCTTTGCAAAGAGGAGACACAACCACGAGCGCACGCCGGAGCCACACTCCGCCAACGCACCACAACGTCATCCGCCGCGAGCGCACTCCTATGGCCGTCGCCAGCACGTTGTCCGCTGCTACCGATTCTGTTGCTGGCTGCCGACCATGGCTTTGGGATCCCCGTAAGCTCCGAAGCAAGGTGAGCACATGCTACAATCCGTAGGGACGAGGGCAACCGCGGGGATGAATTCATCACACGGCAGATTGGGTGGATAAAATGCAATCCTATCTTGGTTGGCGGGGGCGGAGATGGTGAAATTTTAACATCATAGGGAGGGATGCAGATGTGACTCCCGACGATGAATTCTCTATTACCATCTCGTCCATCAGTGTAAGTGAAAATCGACAGCCGGATGTTTTGCTTTTTTCTCACAATTTCTAGGATTTTATTTATTTAATGTACCAGATAATAATTAGATAATTAGTATGTACAGGATCCAATAGTGTTTATTCTGAATTCCTCACTAAAAAGATAGTGTATATGTCCAAATGAATTACATATATAGGTGATAAAAATTAACAAAAGAAACAGCAGGCTGACAGATGGCAAATCCCATAAATCAATAGTTGAAACAAATTGGAATATGACTTACGAGTTATGATTATTTAGCTATCTAATTATTTTTTTATATATTTGTTTGGTTGTCATCATATAGATGCGCACATATTGAGGGAACTTACATGAGTTAATTTATTGTAGGTAAGATCAAATGCTTAATAGGATCGTATGTATGTTCTTAGGCTTTTTCTTTTTCGGCTAATAGTACGTACTTGAATGGCTGACGGTATGATCGGGCGTGCGTATATACGTTCATATGTTTTTAGGATTTTTTTAAGGATACATGACATGTGTCCTAGGAACATTTATAGTGATGCCATGTAATAACTTAGAAACATCTTAAACGTGTTTGTACCAATGGCACATGATAGCGTTTGAAGAAAGTTTAATGAACTTAAGTAATAAAGCAACCATACACCGTGTACATGCAGGACATTGCAAAGTGTGGGAAAAGTTGTCCGTTACGACCGATTATACGGCCGACCATACGGGAACGGAAGCTAAAACGACACGACTGTGCATGTCGGGACGGGTTTTCACCATGCGAGCGTCAAAACGGCTGACTCACTAGATTAGTCGAGCGATTAGGAATTATTTTATTTTTAATTTTATTTATTAAAAGATTTATAAAAAAAAAATTTAAAATTTACAAAACTAGTCGCCCATTGTTTCTGGGAGGGCGTTTTTCTAAGGACGATTTATGTGACGTGGCAGACGGCCGTTAGGGACAACGGCCGTTCAACAGGGGACGCAAAATTTGCAGGCGGTCCCTTTGCCATCCTCCAGGAGAGCGTTTTTTCCCTGTAGGGGAGGCTCTTTTGCCGCCCTTTGGAAGGGTCTTTTTACTCTTTGCACCTGCTAAAGCGAGGGCGGCCTCCTTGCTGTCTTCGAGAGGGCGATTTTTCGCTAAACTTATTTTAAAAAATTAAGTTATCGTTTTGAGTACGAACAAAATGGAAAATATTTTTTAAAATATAAATGATTGATTGTTAACTCGGATCAAAGCGTAAGGTTGGGGTCTTTTCATCGAAATATTGACCTGTTTTTTAAAAAAATTAGGTAAATCATCATTTTGAGAAGGAACAAAACATGTAGAATTTTGTAAAATTGGAAGGATTTATTTTTTAGTCATACTGAAGTCCGAGGAGAAGGTTTTTTATATCAAAATATTGAACTTAACGTTCGAAAAATTTGGTAAATCATCGTTTTGAACCGAACTAAATGAAAACAATTTTTTAAAATTGCAATGATTTATTTTTCAATTCGGGTTGGAGCCCGAGGAGGGGTTTTTTATAACGATGTATTCCTTTTGTCGCGTATGTTCAATTATGTAATCATGTACACAATAGAAGATACAATTTAAAAAAATATAAGCACGTACTTATAAATTGTAAGGAATACAACGTATCGGAGCATAAAAAGAACATTACAAATCGAAACGATACAATCTCATTAATTTATATTGCGTGACGTATAGAACAAAACACCGTCATAATTAAACATTATTATCATAAGATAGTTAAGAAGTGTCATGGATACACGATACAATTGAGTGGGTCTCGACAAATTGAGCCTGAGCTTATCTATCGACCCCTTCTACGTCGTTCAACGTGTACTACATTTTCGTGCTACTTCAATCACTGGTACTCTACTTGTGTTTCAGACTCAGTTATCTTTTGGCCATGACATGTTGGATTGACATTGTCGATCCACAAAGTGAATCCGCATCTCCTTGGATTGTACTAAGAAATAAACGTAGTTAGTAAGTTAGGGTAGTAATATTTGCAGATGATAGCGAAATTGAAGAAATGTAAGACGTACAACGAAGTTGTTGTCTACGTTGGGGCAAACAAAATATTTCTTGCCGAATGTTTGTTCTGCAAAGGAGGTAGCCACCTGGCAGCGACATCTACAAACACACTTTGGATCCGTCAGAGCCTTTTGAAAAGATCCGTCAGATACTTGTTCTTAAATTTCTTATTGAAATTAGCACCCATGTGACGCATGCACCACTTACTACGAAGATCGGGCCATCTAGCTGGAATTTCCTTCTCATCTCAACCGTTCTTTAGGTATTCAATAGCCCGCAACATGCCCACATGGCGATCATGTATAAGGCAAACATTGGGTCTCATACGCACAACTGCGATGTGCACTCTTTCCAGGAACCAGTACCAGCTTTCAGTGTTCTCGCTCTCTACAAATGCAAAAGCTATAGGTAACACCTGATTGTTCCCATCAGCTCCGATCGTTGTCAATATCTGACCTCTGTATATACCGATCAGAAATGTTCCATCTATGCATAGTACAGGACGACAATGCACAAAAGCGTTGATGCAAGCACCCAATGAGAAAAATACTCTTTGCAGCACACTCTTGGTAGGATCATGAACCGATTGAAATGTATGCATGTCATAGTAAGTATTACTATTCCTCTGGGTAATACTGGCTAACAGACGAGGTAAATTATCGTAGGATGCTTCAAATGTGCCATACCTCATCTCTATAATCTTTTGTTTGGCTCTCCAGGCCTTGGCATAACTTATGGTGTACTTGAATTTGTCTTCAATGTGACTAATAATTGATCTTGGTTCAAAGCCATTGTTGGAGACAACACTGCTATACATTTTACTTGCAACAAAAGCTGTAGTGATGTTGCGGTGATACTTCTCCACTCCTTGTAAGTGGCATTGGTGCTCGGTCACTATGCTAACTTTCTAATAATCAAACCATTTACCCTTATATGCATGAACACGCCATGGACAATCTTCCCTCACGCACCTTACTTCATACACATAGTTGGTTGACTTGACCACCCTAAACTCTCTCTGCAATGAGACCGCCCAATGCTTCATCGCCTCTTTCATATCCTCCTTATGAGTATACCTAGCACCCTGAATTATCTCGTTCTCCTTGTATTCTTAGGGTATATGATGCCCCTTTGAGATAATAAGTCCTGAGAAGTCTTCTTTTGTCTAATCAGTGGGCATTACATCATTTTCCTCATCGGATAATAAGTCACCCTCCGCTTGCTCGTTATCCAAATCTTCCCTCTCCATTCCATCGACGATTGTACCGACTATCTCCCCCTCATCCGCCACGCCCATGGCCTGCACGACCCTTGTTTGATTTTCCTCATTGTTTGATGGTCCAACACAATCGCCCACCTGGCTAGGACCCTCAATATCTTCGGTTTCTATTCCAAGATTTCTATTATTTTCATGCATCGAAACAAAAATAACAAGTGGCTATGACCGTTCAAAAGCCATCTCCACATACCGTCTCCAAGCATCAGTGCTATCCATGGGTATTAGTTTCCAAAAATAACCTCCTGTTGCACGACTCACTACAACAGATACTGACATTGTGTTCATGTCTGGGTCTACTCTAAATTCTCGCAGCAATCAACTATAAATTAACTAAAATGTTCTCTCGCCAGGCCTATCGATGCCCTTCGATGTCATTCTAAAATCTGACAGATTAACACCATCTGGACCAAATATAAGGATGCCTTGACCGTGTACTAACTGAAACATGACCTTACTCGACATTCTGCCTAATGAAACAAAAAAAATAGGTTAACTAAGTTTAAAACATAACCACCGGATCTAATGTCGAATTCATCAATATGTACTACACCATAAGTTAAAGTTTCTGGAAATGTATTATCTGTCTTAGGTCTCAAATTTTACAAATCGGATGCGTGCTCCAGATGTATCATATAACTTAAATATATTGTACAATTTGCACTATGTCCTAAGTCTCAATTTCTATAAATATGTCGTATGCTTTTGTTCTTAAATTATACAAGTATATAGTGTGCTCCAAATCTACTAAAATATATGACAATAAAACTAAAATGCAACAAAAATTTCAAAGACAATATAATGTAATGTATTTACCTGCTATGGAGTCAGAAAATGGACAGAGCTTTGCCGCTTTTCTTCAGCTCTCCCTCACCCCTCTCTCCTTTTTTTTTCCTGGATTTTGAGTGAATATAATGAAAATTTGGAGAGGGGAAGAGTCTTTATATATGGAGGGCGAAAAATCGCCCTCCTAGAGGGCGGTAAAGGAACTGCCTACAAAAATACCAGGCTGCCCTTGGTTTTGCAGGAGGCCTCCAGGGGAGAAAATCGTCCTTCCAGAGGGCGGCAAGGGGGCCGCCTGCAAACAAGCCAACCTCCCTCATCGCCCTGTGCAGGCGACCCCCCAACAGGGAAAAAACGCCCTCTGGGAGGGCGGCAAGGGGGCCGCCTGCAAATTTTGCTTCCCCCGTTGGACGGTCGTTGCCCGAGAGCCAACGCCCGTCTGCCACGTCACATAAATCGCCCTTTGGGAAGACGATTTTTAGAAAAACACCCTCCCAGGAGACGATGGGCGATTAGTTTTGTAAATTTTCAAAAAAGAAAATTACTTTTGTAAATCTTTTAATAAATAAAATTAAAAATAAAAAAATTCAGCGATTAGCGACTAATCCACCCGTTTTCAGCCGTTAAATGGGCCATATTTAGCACAGGCCCAGCAGGTGGCTACAGGCCTACAGCCCATATAAGCTAGTCACGCACGCTTTATATATAGCATAATAGCATATATTCCGTCGGTAAGTGCATCACTAACCGATATGTTTACGTTTGATTTGGTACGATATCTATTTA
This sequence comes from Oryza officinalis, assembly GCA_008326285.1. Taxonomy (NCBI): domain Eukaryota; kingdom Viridiplantae; phylum Streptophyta; class Magnoliopsida; order Poales; family Poaceae; genus Oryza; species Oryza officinalis. Next base: position 15,833,185 of record BDMV01000011.1, on the reverse strand, counting down.
GTGCCCATCCCAAATAACTAGCAAATGCATACCATGTAAGCTGCAAGTGGTATTTTTGTGCAAAAATATTTTCAACACTAGTTAATCCTTCTATCATTCAAATTAGTGTGGAATTTATCTTTTTATATGTGTAATTGGCACTACTACAGAAACGGTTATTCCGTACGGGCCGAAAGGCATCTTTCCGTGCGGAAGGCCTGCTCGCACGCGCGAGAAGGTCTGGAAAAAGACCATTTTCGCGTGCGGGCGACCCAACCGCACGGGTAAATCGATTATCCCGTGCGGTTGGCTTAAGCGGCCCGCACGGAAAGATCCATTATCCCGTGCGGGCCGCTTAAGCCGACCGCACGGGATAATCGATTTACCCGTGCGGTCGCGTTAAGTCGACCGCACGGAAAAAAAAATTCAAAAAAAAAAAAACCATAGCTATCCCGGCGGATCCGGCCGTCGTATATACTTTCCAAATAACACAAAATTAATTTCACATCACAAATAACACAAAATTAATTTCACATATATACTTCCCAACTAATTTTTTTGTACAATTAAATTTACAAATAAATTGTCGTCGTCGTCGTCGGTGGCGGTAGGTGGCAGTCGGTGGAGGCGGCGGCGGCGGCCGTGGAGGAGGCGGTGGTGGTGGAGGTGGCAGTCGGTGGAGACGGCCGTCGATGGAGGCGGATGCGCCGGCACACCCGACGGCGGCGGCGGTGGTGGCGGTGGTGGAGACGACGGTGGAGGCCGGCGGCGGGGAGGCGGCGGTGGAGACCGGAGGCGGCGGAGGAGACCGGCGGCGGGGAGGCGGAGGCGGAGGCTACCGGCGGAGGAGGAGAGCCCTTGACGGTAGAGACGGGATCTGAATTTCGTCGGGTGTTAGAAAATTTCGGAGCCCGCGCGCACCTATATAGGCGGTGATGATCATCGCGTGCGGGCAGCTTAACAGCCCGCACGGAAAGATAATCTTTCCGTGCGGGCCTCTTAAGCCGCCCGCACGGAAAGATTATCTTTCCGTGCGGACGGCTTAAGAGGCCCGCACGGAAAGATTATTTTTCTCTCTGGATTTCTCTCTCTAGTGTAGAGGAGAGAGAAAACAACTTTTTTATTTTTATTTTATTTTTCTAATATTTTTTTCACACACAGGAGCACGCATGAACCAGCCACAGAAAATTTAAGCTCGAACGGACGAAATATGTGGTCCGTAGAATTTTTCAAAGTTCTATCGAAAAGGGTCCCGAAGCTTCTCACCTCAAAAACACAATCTTGCAAGCGGAATTTCGAGATTTTGATTTCGCCGAACCCGGCAAAGCTGGGGAGCAACGGATGTAACTTTTTCTGTAGATGTCCGTCGATATATTATATGTCTGATTTCGAATCCGTATGAAAAAGATATGGTTGTTTTATCGAAGGACACTCGAGTTATGACTGTTTGACGACAGACTCAAAGATAAGCTTTAGTGAATTGTTAAAACTAATTGGTGTAAGATAAAATCATGGAAAAATTCATGTGGATGCTACTCAATAGGTTAGACTCACTTGAATTTTGGCATGATTTTATCTTTACATCTAGATCCCCAATTAAATTGGTCAAAACCCTAAACCCTAAACCCTAATCGGCAAAACTCGTACCTCATCCAAAAATACATTAAATTATATGAAAGTGTATAAGAAACATAATTTATTAAAATACTATCTTATTTATAATGAATTAATATAATTTTTCTATAATTTATTTTATTAGTTTTGACCCCCTAAAAATTCAATCTAATTTCAGACAGACCGATTTTCTTTATTTTGCTGAGAATAAAATATAAAGAATTTTTGTGTGAAACCAAGGAAAATGGAAACTAGGTGTTTTTATATATCTTCACAAAAATCCACTTTATTTTATCTAGCCCACAAAATAAATTATAGCATTATAAAGAAGAGGAGAAAGAAAATAAGTAGGAAAAATCATTGTCCAACAGTAGCGGGCCCTTTCTATGCGGGCGCCTTAAGTGGACCGCACGGGAAAATTCATATTTCCGTGCGGTCCCTTAAGTGGGCCGCATGGAATAGTGCGGTATTATCCTGTGCGGTCCACTTAAGGGACCGCACGGAAATATGGATTTTCCTGTGCGGTCGCTTAAGTAGACCGCACGGGATAATGCCGCATCGGTTTTTCCAGGCGCGGCCACTTATGGCCCGTCTGGAATCTATCGGAGGCCTCGTCCAGGAAAATCGATTTTGTAGTAGTGTGGTTGGTACTACCTGTATAATGTGTGTTTAATTATACTAAATATGAGTAACCAAACAAATATATTTATTTAGGTAATGTCGTGAATGTCGAATTTTCGTATAATTTCGACAAGTCGTCCGTATTTTGATTAGTCGCTTGACGATATCCTAATCGTCCGACACTCGTTTTTTTTTCTTTTACAACACTCGTACTCTTAAAAAACATTCTACCAAAACAAGATGCTTGGTATGTCTCAGTATTTTTAGATATTTTTCTTTTTGTTCCTGTTATTTGTATGTCCCACGAACAACCTACTACTGCAATCAGCTTGAGATGCTTGAACATAAAAGTTCTTAGCACCAGTAGGTTGTCCAACTGTAGTGTATACTGGGATCGAAAAGATTATTGTTTCTGTAACATATGCACTTACAAGTAAATTAAAAGAGGGGTGTCGCATTGGTAAAGTTCTTTGTCTGATCATAATATTCTGAACACTTGCAAAATTCTTCAGGTCCATCTGACGGCAGCTAAAACTGTATTACAGGTTCATTTTGATGAGCTATTTATATACACTAAGCTTTATGAATCTGCAACTTGTTGGTAATCATCAGGAGAATTAGAACCACATAACGGTAGTTGATTTTCAAACAGTAACCAACTCTATTTGATATAAACTAAATAACACGGTTCATAGTACATCATGGAGCTTTCCGAATCTGTAAGTTTTCGTTGATAATCATCAGGGAAATAGAAACCATAGAACGGCAGTTGATTTTCAACTAGTAACCAACTCAATTTTACATAAACTAAATCACACGGTACAGAGTACATTAGGAAGCTTTGTCCTGTACGCACATCAAAACCACAAGAGCGTATATAGAACTCCTCAGCGGCTTCTACTGTTGGAAACACCGTCCCTTTGGCCGGCTTCACCTCCTCATCGCATTCTGGTGTACACGAAGAATCCTGACATGATAGTATGAATGTCATGAATTGTGCATCAGAGGTACTACTTTTTCTACAAGATAATTACATATTGGTTTCTGTGTATTGGGGATGAAAACGAAGCGGATAGTTTTTCGTCTGCTTTGGAATAAAATGAATACGGATATTGTTCGGAGCGGATAATTCTCGAATAGTCCGGATATGGATATTTTTTCCCGGATACGAATACGAATATGGTACGAGGGTTTCCGCCTGATACGGATAATAACAAGGATATCCGGTGAACATTGTTATTCGGATATCCGTAGAAAACATGAAACATACCTTTTTTTTCTAACTCTAGACCTTTAACCTACCTCTTTAGATTTTAATAGTAGTCGATCTCACAATACTAGTCCATACTATTAATATTATTTAAATTATAAATATTTTTTAAATTATACTATATGTATTTATACCAACAATGTTGTACATGTCAAATATAATTAGCATTTTTTAGTCTATGATTAAACTTTTTACATAAAACGAACTAATTATGTGTAATGGTATTTGTTTCTATTAGAAGTTTAGGTGGTTTTCATGTTCGGAGAAATATTTGTTTCTATATTCGCGTCCGGACATATTCGATCCTTATCTGTATTCGAGATAATCCATATTTGTTTTCCTATCCGACCTATTCCTATTCATTTTCATATCCGGCAAAAAATATGAAAACAAATATGGTATGAGCATTATCCGTCCGTATCCGCTCTATTTTCACCCCTACCATGTATATACTCACACAAAATCAAATGCACAAGCTATGGTGTACTGAAATCATCTGACATATAGGTGGATGAGTTTGGTTCAGCCATTGATAATGCATCAGTGCATTCCATGGTTTCCATAGAAACAGACGAGGTTGCACTGTCGATTTGATCCATTTCAATTAGCGTCACATGTGTGAAAAACTGAACCAAATGCAGTGTAAAACTAATTAACCGTGTGACAAATAGTCTCTGCTTAACGAAACAAGTAGTATTCTGAAATGTCTGAGGGGCACTTCACATATATGCACTAGATGGTTTTCATCACGTGAATGTACTAGCTAACCATGTCATTGACATATAAGCACATTTTGATGTTTTGTGACAGATCACTGGAAAGCATTGCAATTCTCCTATCTTCAATTAAGTTCAGACATCACATTTGAAAAATATATCAAGACATAGTGACAAAAACGATAGGAGAAAAATAAATAGTAGTACCCTTGCATACTCCGAAGAGAACAACATAATATATTGGTATGATTTTTTGAGTAGCAGGACTAGCAGCTAGCAAGTTAAAAGAGAAAAAATGACTAGCACCCTGTCAACATTTTGCCATCTAATACAAAATTACTTTAGTAGATCACATAATGATTTTTAGTACATGACAGAGGAACGATAAATATAAAAATGCTCAGCTATAAGTTCCAACTGCAGATCAGAGTACCTAAAAGATGTTAAAGAAACAGCCAATTTATTCCGTTCATCACGATATAGAAGATGCCTTGGTACATCTTGTTTTACATGGAAAGAAATAAGCGATTTAACAACACGTATTCAGAATTGATTATGTAAACAACCCTTAACTCACAAAGGTCATGGTACACCCTTTGATGCCCTGTAGCAGGGTAAACTATTGCTCAGCTCTCCCCTACCATTAGTTGCAATAGAGGAACAACTACAGCCCATGAAAGTAGAATTGGAATCACAACCCAAGTGCTTAGGGAAAAAAACAGATCGCATAGTGTAAATGGAACACAAATAGGTAGGAGAAAGAAGAGAAGGAATAGAAAGGAGAACACAGCTTGGTTATGACAAAAAAAAAAAAACAGGAACCCTAACCCCATGCGGGCATTGAGCTGATTGGGCTATATCATTTGAGGAGGAAGAGATTGTTGATAAGGAGGAAGAGATTGTTGGTGGGGAACATCTTGAGGAAGAAGAGGGGTTCAGGAAGGAGTAGAAATGCGAGATATCTGAAGAGTATGAGTCATGGGAGGAGCTGAGACCTTTTCTTCGAAATGGGGATGAACTGAAATCTTGGGATGCACTGATGCTTAGCAAATTACTAGTGCGTAGCAATAAGTAAAACTGTTACGATAGATATAGTTTACTCTTATATAATTTATTAGCAAATTGCCAGTGCTTAGTGATGAGTAAAACTGTTATGACATATATATAGATGGTTGATCTTCGGCTGATCAAGCATTTGAACATAAATTAACACTGTCGAATCATCAACAATTCAATTCTAGCATTGCAAGAGGCACCGCATCTTGGTGATTATGACAGGTAAAATGTTGTCAATCCAAAGAAAAACAACTAAGAGATTGCGAGAAGACCAAGTATATAGGAACTCTTTGGAAGAACGTCCTACCCACATGAATTGTGCAAGTGCAGCCAAGCTGAAACGCCGGATCCATCTATAAGGATTTTTTTTAAAAAAATGAAAATGTTAGAAATGAACAAAATGAACAGTGAAAACAGTGAATTTTTCTCTCATTTCATTGATCTCAAAAGTCCCATTATATAGGGAGATTACAAACCTAGAATTCTAGGCAACATCAATATTGCAATAAGGAACAATAAGGATGATTTATATGGCTGTTATAAGTCATTTCATTCTCTTGATTGCTGTCCTTGATGAGGTCAAATAATGACCAAGTAATGGCCTTTGTAACACTCTCCCTTTTGATCGAGTCCATCTTGAGATCAATTTGTTCTTTAATTCCTTCGAAAAACCCTGTGGGAAAAATAGGAATAATTTGACTGGTGATTGCTTTAACATGAACCTGCAAGGTTTAAGGAGTAATCGATGTCTTGTTTTATCTCTAGAAAAACTGTTGTGGGAAAAACATGAGATAAGACATATGCTTGCATCAGACATTGTCTCATTAAAAACTTTGTATGAGAAAAACCTACCAGTGAAAACTCATAAAAGAAAAGAGTACAATGTGAAACGTTTAACAAGATCCATCATTCAGAGAGTCTCCCCCTGAAACTTGCAAGTCTCTGAGCCGTCTCATACCAATTCCCTCAACACATTTCTCGAATGAGGAAGCAGGTAAGGACTTGGTAAAGAGATCTGCCAGATTATCACAAGACTTTGTTTGTAATATGTTTATTTCTCCACTTTGCTGAAGCTCATGGGGATAAAACAACTTAGGAGCAATATGTTTGGTGACGTTGGTCTTGATGTAACCTGTTTGCATCTGCGTAATACAAGCAGCATTATCCTCATAAATAATGGTAGGTGATTCTGAGGAACCAATACCACAAGATTGTTCAATGTGGTTTATCATTCTGCGGAACCATACGCATTCACGTGATGCCTCAAATAGTGCGATGATTTCAGAATGATTTGTGGAGGTAGCCACTAATGTTTGTTTAGATGACTTCCATGATATGACAGTTCCTCCATGAAGGAATGCAAAACCTGTCTGTGATCTAGCATTGTGGGGATCAGACATATAGCCAGCATCAGTATATCCAACTAAGCTAGGATCATTAGTTCTCTGGAAGAATAAGCCAAGATCCTTAGTACCATTCAGGTACCTGAGGATTTGTTTTCCTCCGGTCCAATGGCGCTTAGTTGGGGCAGCACTGTGTCTTGCCAATAGATTTACTGCAAATGCAATGTCAGGCCTGGTACTATTTGCAAGGTACATGAGTGCTCCGATGAGACTGAGATAGGGATATTCTTGTCCTAATATCTCTTCTCCCTCCTCCCGTGGTCGAAAAATGTCATTTTCTTTATCGAGAGATCGAACAACCATGGGGGTTTTATTTGGGTATGCTTTGTCCATATTGAATTTCTCCAATAACTTTTGGACATAGACAAATTGATGCACCAAAATTCCCGAATGAAGGTGCTCGATTTGCAAACCTAAGCAAAATCTGGTTTTACCCAAATCCTTCATCTCAAATTCCGTCTTAAGATGGCTGCGGGTTTCAACAATATCTTGTGTGTTACCAATGATATTCAAATCATCCACATACACTGATATGATGCAAAATCCTGTAGAGGATCTTTTGATGAAGATGCATGGGCAATCATCATTATTTGAATAATCCTTCTGCAGAAGGTACTCGCTCAGTCGGTTGTACCACATTTTACCTGACTGTTTAAGACCATAGAGTGATCTTTTGAGCTTTACACAATACATATTGCGATTTGTGCTATCATTCAGTATAGGGATCCCATCGGGCACCCTCATATATATGTCCGAATCTACTGACCCATATAAATATGCTGTCACGACATCCATCAACTGCATAGATAGATGCTTTTGAGTTGCCAGTGATATCAAGTATCGGAACGAAATTTCACTCATGACTGGAGAATATGTTTCATTGAAATCAATGCTGGGTCTCTGCGTGAACCCTTGTGCTACAAGCCTCGCCTTATATCTCACCACCTCATTGTTCTCATTCCGCTTCCGGATGAAAACCCATTTGAAACCTACAGGGAAGGTTTTTGGAGGTGTAGGTATTACTGATGAGAATACCTCTCTTTTATTGAGGGAGGCTAATTCTGCTTCAATTGCTTCCTTCCATTTGTTTTAGTCCGAGTGCTTCTTGTACTCTACCATGGATTTTGGATCTAGATCATTTTGGATGGTATCTGCAATTGATGAGGCAAAGTATATGTGGACAATTGTAGTCTTACGGTCAAATGATTCTCCAGACTCAACATAGTTTATGGAAATTTCATGTACCCTAGTTGTCGGCTCAGTATTTCCCAATATGACCGCGTCGGGGTGTCCCAATGTCCCATCATCAGAAATTGAGTGCACTGTTGATGTGGGAAGTGGATTGGATAAATCCACTTGGTGTCTCTCAACTTGAGGTTGAGTTTCATTTACTATGTCAAAGGATTCTTTCCTCTGTTTCCTTGTGCACTTGCGAGGATTTACCGTACTTCTCCCACTCTCTTTTGAGAAAGGGAGTTGAATAGTTTTGTTTGGTACCTTATTCTTTCTGGCACATTCCTTGCGTGTATGATTTTGTGACACTTTTACTCACAGTAAATGAGTCTGGCAATTTGTTTGCAGCAACCTGCAAATCAATGATCCTTTGAACCTGAAGTTCAGATTCTGTGGTACGAGGATCCTCCTTTAGGGTGTCAAATGCATCCCAATTTATTTCCGGGCATTCAGTGTGATACTTGAATTCTCCCCCTAATGTCGGGAAATGTTCTTCATTGAAGATACAATCAGCGTACCGGGCTGTGAGCAAATCCCCTGTAAGGGGTTCCAGGTATTTAATGATTGACGGAGATAGATACCCCACGTAGATCCCCATTTTCCTGTGAGGGCCCATGGATGTACGCTTTGGTGGTGAGATCGGTACGTATACAGCGCAACCGAATTTCCGCAGATGAGAAATACAAGGAGGATCACCATGAACTAATTGCAGCGGGGAAACTGTATGGTATGCAGTTGGACGCAATTGTATTAAGTCACCAGCATGTAAGACTGCGTGACCCCAACAAGAGGTTGGTAGGTTATAATTTTACAATAGTGGTCTGGCAATAAGCTTTATTCTCTTGATAAGATATTCAGCTAAACCATTTTGTGTGTGAACATATGGTACAGAATGTTGAACTTCAATTCCTAAAGCCATGCAATAGTCATTGAAGGCTTTGGAAGAAAATTCTGCAGCGTTGTCCAATCTAATTGATTTTATCTGGTGTTTAGGTTGATTTGCTCAAAGTCTGATGACTTGTGCAATCAATTTTGCAACGGCATGGTTCCGTGTTGATAATAGATACTGTGGAGATTATGGGTACCGGATACCCTTACAGCTAGCTTATCCGACTTACCATAGGGGATAGGTTATGCTCCATGATTATGTAAACCGGCTATGACTTGGGTATTACGTTACCATTGAGATAAGGTAATGGCCCGTAGTCTATAGTTGGTAAGATTGAGGAGTCCGACTTAGAATAGAATAGGTCTCCGACTTGTAAACCCACCCTCCGGGACTATATAAGGAGGGTAGGGCGTCCTTTGAGGGGCATACGAAAAATACACGGACAGACAGAAAACTTGCGAGAGCCCCTATTGAAAGAGATCAAGAGATCAATAAACACTCGGCAGATCGAATCCCCGAAACAGGAGTAGGGTATTACCTCTCGTTAGAGAGGGCCTGAACCTGTCTAAACCTTTGTCCCGACTAACCCATTGTGTTTGGCACTTGACTGCTACCCCCAGATTGATATTGCTGAAACCAAGTTTCGACAGTTGGCGCGCCAGGTAGGGGCTCCGAGTCAAGTTCTTCTTCAACATCTCGCCGACAAGCATAATGGGATCTCCATCACGCTTCGCCGACTTCGTCTTCGCCCCTGGGTAGGCGCTTCGCTTCGGCGGACTCGACTTCATCACCGACAAATTCGGTAAGCTCTCCCTTCTCGACTCGGATTCGAACCAGTCGGGGAGGGAAAATTCCTTGGCGCCGCTCGGGTTACCGGACGACGCTAAAATCTGTCATAATCTCTTATCTTCTAAGTTGGATCCGATCCACTCGGGAGAATCTTCTTCATCGCCTTCATGTTGTCCCCCAGCCACGAGGGAGGTCGCGGTCATACTTGAACGACTCGGGTCGTACTCATCTATGGACCTTGACGAACATCTAAGCTCCACCGACTTCGACGACCTCTACGACATCTCCACGGACGAGATCAACAGCTATGACGCAGACAAGGACTACTACGATCCGGACCTTCTCAACGTTCTCATGGCCGAAGTAGCCGAGACCGACTCGGCCATGGCCCGAAGGATTGCGGAGGAGGAACGAGCAAAGCTTGAGCAAGAGCGCAAGCGCGTGGAGGAGGAGAATAAGCGCAAGGAGGAGGAGGAGCTCAGGAAGAAACAAGAAGCCGACAAAAAGAAACGAGACCTGAGGGCGACTGGGCGCTCGGCCCGCGAGGCCATATTGCAGACACGAGTCGACAACGCCAACATCTTCCAAACGCCACAACAGAACGCCATCACTGCCCTCACCCTCATTGAGACCGTCATCGAAGCGGCGCCGGCTGCGGTGACGCCGCTCCTGGACAAGATCAAGACCATCGTCGCAGCTACGGCCAACGGCCATCCTTCCAGCTCCGCACGAAGGCCGATCGAGTCCGTTCCTGAAACACCCGACAGAAGCCGACTGCCACCACTGTGGTCCAAGGACTACAAGAGACCCGAGCAAAGCAAGACACCAGTCAGATCTAAAGACCCTCGCCACGAGGCAGTATGGAGGCCACGAGTTCATACAGCTGACTCTCACGAGAGAGAACACAACCGACAACCCATCCACGACCGGAATCGTCGCAACAACAACTCCAACTACCAAAGCAGCGCGCGAAGGCCTCCGCCGAGTGATTTGCGGGAGGTACTCGACCGACGCTACCGGGAACGTGAACGGCGCTCTTCTGAAGACAGAAGGAAATCACCCGACGACTACGACGATGGAGTGCCCGCTTTCACTAGGAACCTGCGTCGAGTGGACTGGCTGAGTGGTTTTAAACCTACCGGGATTGATAAGTACGATGGCAAGACCGACCCCGAGTCCTTGCTAACTGTGTACACCCTTGCCATCCGCGCAGCAGGAGGGGACAGCAAGGCTATGGCCAATTACCTGCCCGTCGCTCTCGCCGACTCAGCCAGGAACTAGCTCACGAGTTTGCCAAGAGGCTCGATTGACTCGTGGAGCGAGCTTCGGGACCACTTCATCGCCAACTTCCAGGGTACTTTCGAAAGGCTCGGGACCCACTTTGACCTCTACAACGTCATCCAGAAGCCGAACGAATCGCTGAAGGACTACATTCAATGCTTTTCAGAGAAACGGAACAAGATCCCCAACATCACCGATGATGTCATCATTGCTGCATTCTAGAAAGGCGTCTGTGACGAGTTTCTTATCGGCGAGTTTGGGCGCAAGCCGCCGAAGACGGTCAAGCAAATGTTCGAGACGGCAAACTCTTACGCTAAGTCTGATGACGCAATCAAGGCCTCGTGACAAGACCGGCACGACAAGAGGGACGACAAGCCATCCGGAAGCAGCTGGCGTCCTAAGAAGGACAACGGCAACAACAACAACAGCGGCCAAAAGGATCGCAAGCGTAAGCCCGAGGATCTGGTCGCCACGACGTCAAACTACCAGCAACAGCGTCCCCGAGTCGTCGCCTACGACAAGATCATGAACGCTCAGTGCACGCACCATCCAAACCACAAGCACGCGGCAAAGGATTGCTTCATCTACAAACAGTTCGCTGAGCAGTACGCGGCACAACTACGACAAAAGCCGGCTGATGAGGCCGGCCCATCGGGAACCAAGAGGAACGACCCGTCTAGCAGCACAGAGCCCTTCCATGATCCCGTGGGCGAGCTAAACCACATCTTCGGGGGACCGCAGGCGTACGAGTCCAAGAGGAAGCAAACGCTGACTGATCGCGAAGTCAATGCCGCGCAACCTGAAGTCCCGCATTATCTACGATGGTCGGAGGTGGCTATCACGTTTAACAGCTCGGATCACCCTGACCGAGTGGTTCACCCGGGGCGGTATCCCCTGGTACTAGACCCGGTGGTTCGCAACATCAAACTCAAGCGCGTCCTCATCGATGGCGGCAGCGCTCTCAACATCCTATTTGCCAAGACGCTGGACGAGATGCAGATTCCAAGATCCGAGTTGAAGCCGAGTTTAGCCCCTTTCCATGGAGTCATCCCGGGGCTGTCATCCACGCCACTCGGGCGCATTACTCTTCCAGTCACCTTCGGGGTTCGGGAGAATTTCTGGATGGAGAACATCACTTTTGAGGTTGCCGACTTCGAAGCAGCCTACCACGCGATCATCGGAAGACCGGCGCTCGCTAAGTTCATGGCAGTACCACATTATACCTACCTCATCATGAAGATGCCGGGGCCCAATGGAGTCATCACCCTGCACAGCGACGTCAAACAAGCCTTCACTTGCGACAAAGAAAGCTGTGACATGGCCCAGACTCACGAGAGATTACGCGGCCAGCAAGAGGTCCGACTGGCTGCATCAACATCTGGAGAAGGAGAAGTCCCCGCCAAGAAGATAGCCAAGTCAGGAGAAGGCGACGCCAAGACAAAGAAAATCCCCCTTGATCCATCTGATCCCTCTAAAACTGCTGTAATAGGCGCAGAGCTAGATCCTAAATAGGAAAGCACGCTCGTCACCTTCCTCCAGAATAATAAAGATATTTTTGCTTGGAAACCGTCTGACATGCCAGGTATTCCTAGGGAGGTGATCGAGCACTCTTTAAACGTCAAAGATGACGCTAAACCTATCAAACAACGATTGCGCCGTTTCGCTCAAGACCGAAAAGATGCCATCAAGGAGGAACTCGCCAAGCTCTTGGCTGCCGGGTTCATCAAAGAGGTTTACCATCCCGACTGGCTAGCCAACCCAGTTCTTGTCCGGAAGAAGACAGGGCAATGGCGCATGTGCGTGGACTACACCGATCTCAACAAAGCTTGCCCCAAAGATCCTTTTGGACTACCTCGAATAGACCAAGTCGTCGACTCAACAGCCAGCTGCGAGCTTCTGAGCTTTTTGGATTGTTACTCGGGTTATCACCAAATCAGCTTGAAGGAATCCGACTACCTGAAGACATCATTCATCACCCCGTTTGGAGCCTATTGCTACATCACGATGCCCTTCGGCCTGAAGAACGCCGGGGCCACTTATCAGCGCATGATCCAGAGATGCCTTCAGACCCAGATCGGGAGAAACATGGAAGCCTATGTCGACGATGTTGTCATCAAGACCAAGCAGAAGGAAGACCTGATTGCCGACTTAGAAGAAACCTTTGCGAACATTCGGGCCTTCAGAATGAAGTTGAACCCGAAGAAATGCACTTTCGGTGTGCCGTCAGGTAAGCTGCTCGGTTTCATGATGTCTCATCGCGGCATTGAAGCAAACCCAGAGAAGATCAACGCTATCCAGAGCATGAAGCCCCCGACTACCCAGAAGGACGTCCAGAAGCTCACCGGCTGCATGGCGGCGTTAAGCCGTTTCGTCTCCAGACTCGGCGAACGAGGTATGCCTTTTTTCAGGTTACTGAAGAAGACCGACGATTTCCAATGGACCACCGAGGCCCAGAAAGCTTTCGAAGACTTCAAGGAGTTCCTCACGACACCACCCGTGTTGGCGTCACCGCAACCTCAAGAACCCACGTTGCTCTACGTCTCCGCAACTCACCAGGTGGTCAGCACGGTATTGGTCGTCGAGCGCGAGGAAGAAGGCCGCACTCAAAAGGTTCAACGGCCAATCTACTTCGTCAGCGAGGTGCTGACAGGAGCTAAAACCCGCTATCCTCAGGTACAAAAATTGTTATATGGAGTTCTAATCACTGCTAGGAAGCTAGCCCATTATTTTCAGGGTCACTCGGTCACCGTCGTCACGTCTTTTCCACTTGGCGATGTCATCCACAACCGGGAGGTTACTGGGCGCATCGCGAAGTGGGCACTGGAGTTGATGCCGCTGGATATAGCTTTCAAGGCGAGGACGTCTATAAAGTCTCAAGTCCTGGCTTGCAATAAGTGGACCGAACAACAAGAAGATGTACCTAGAGAAGATTTGCAATAGTGGACCATGCACTTCGACGGATCCAAAAGAGTCACTGGCTTGGGAGTGGGAGTCGTGCTGATCTCCCCGACTGGGGAGAGGCTACGGTATGTCCTTCACATCCACTTTCCCGCCTCACACAATGTCGTCGAGTATGAAGCCCTCCTTCACGGCCTACGACTTGCTGTTTCACTCGGGATACGACGGATGATTGTGCAAGGAGATTCCCAGTTGGTGGTTAACCAGGTGATGAAGGACTGGTCCTGTCTGAATGAGACCATGGAGGCCTATCGACAGGAAGTTCGCAAGCTTGAAGACAAGTTTGATGGATTGGAGTTATCCCATGTCTTGAGACATAATAATGAAGCGGCAGATCAGTTGGCACAGTTTGGGTCCAAGCGTGAAGCAGCCCCGACTGACGTTTTTGTGGAACACCTCTACGAGCCGACTATTGCCAAAGCACTAACCCCCGATGAAGGAGGTACAAATCAAGTTGCCATGATCGACGCCGACTGGAGGACGTCGTTCATCAAGTTTTTGACTCAACAGGAGCTGCCGGGTGATTGGGATGATGCGGAACGAGTCCGACGCCGTAGTCAAGGCTACGTCATGGTTGATTCAGAGCTATACAAGAGAAGCCCCTCTGGAGTTTTGATGAGATGCGTCACGCCGGAGGAAAGACGACAATTATTGCAAGATATTCACTCGGGCATCTGCGGCAGTCATGCCGCGGCGCGCACTCTGGTAGGCAAGGCTTACAGACAAGGATTCTTCTGGCTCACGGTGGTCATCGGTGCAGACAAGGTAGTTCGCACGTGGGAAGGTTGTCAATTCTTCGCTCGGCAGAGCCACGTTCCAGCCCAAGATCTTCAAACAATTCCCTTATCATGGCCTTTTGCCGTGTGGGGCTTGGACATGGTTGGTCCGTTCAAGAAGGTGCCAGGAGGATTCACGCATCTGTTTGTCGCGATTGATAAGTTTTCAAAGTGGATCGAGGCTAAACCGGTTGCTACGATAACTGCGGACAAGGCGCGAGACTTTATTCTAAACATCTTGCATCGGTTTGGTGTCCCGAACAGAATTATAACCGACAATGGGACTCAATTCACTGGAGGCATTTTTAAGGAGTTCTGCGAAGACTTCGGTATTAAGATTTGCTATGCATCGGTGGCGCACCCTAAGAGCAACGGACAGGTTGAACGTGCTAATGGTATGGTTCTTCAAGGTATCAAAGCCCGAGTGTTTGATAGACTACGACCGTACGCCGGAAGATGGGTTCAAGAGTTGCCTTCGGCGTTATGGTCATTGCGGACCACACCCAGTCAGGCTACCGGCCAATCTCCTTTCTTCTTGGTTTACGGAGCAGAAGCAATGTTGCCGAGTGAGATGGAGTACGAGTCTCTTCGTGTTCGTAGCTTCGACGACGAGCGTTACGACCAAGACAGAGTTGATGACCTTATCCGACTGGAGGAAGCCCGCGAAGCCGCATTGATTCAGTCGGCACGGTATCTTCAAGGACTTCGGCGCTACCACAACCGCAATGTTCGGTCACGAGCCTTCATTGTTGGAGACATGGTTCTACGCAAGATTCAAACTACAAAAGATCGTCACAAGCTATCTCCACTATGGGAAGGGCCCTACATAATCGCTGAGGTAACTTGGACAGGAGCATATCGTCTAAAGCGTGAAGATGGGACCATGGTGGAGAACTCCTGGAATATTGAGCATCTTCGTCGATATTATACTTAGGCATCTTTTTTGTCTCTATGTTCTTCTCGACTGCCAACTTCAAGTAGGATGACCTCTTGGGTTGTCAGTCGGGGGCTATACGTATATCAATAAAGCATTATTTTCTTTGATAACTTGTTCATATTTAGTTTATTATTGTTTAGTGTTTTAGTTCGAGTCCAATAGATAAGGACTGAGAATTTTTTGATGGCTTAATCAAGCTTAGGCTTGGTGACAGTCGGACGAAAATTCTTAAGAAATTATATATGAAGACTCGTATCAGGGCATTAACATAAATAGGCTACATATTTACAAGTCAACATTACAACAAGTTATATACAACAAGACAATTATCTCTGGAAGTTTTCGGCTACATCTGCGGCTACCTTTTTCGCCGATTCCTGCGCTTCGTTTACAAGCTCCAGGGCTCGCTCATCTGTGGTGCCGTCTGCGAAGCCATCTTCTACAGAGTCCATATCTACCCGAGGATAGAGTGATTTCGTTTGCGCAAGAGCAAAGCCTGCACTCATGACGGCCACGTCGATGATATTCTCCATGTATTTTGCTGGTGCCATCCTGAGCTTGTCAAAGACTTCAACAGCATCCAATGAGCTCGTCCCGAGTCCATGCCTATATAGTGCTGACAAGATCGGCGCGGCAGCGTTGGCGATGTCATCCCTTACACTTTCAGCCCTTCGGACTTTTTCGGCGAAGACATCAAATTGTGCTTGAGATTTAATCTTATAAGCTACAAGAAAGATATGGTTATCAAAATATTCAAGACCCAGCGAGTTGCAGAGTGCTATCTTGGAAGCCTTACCTTCAAATTCTTCCAGGATTTTCTCATTGTCAGACTCCAGCTTGGCTTTATTGGTGCTTGTTTTCTTCAGCTGGGCCTTGAGGGAGTCGATTTCGGATAAATTTGCTACAACATGAAGGTTCGCAAGCATCAGGATCAAAACAGATTATATGCAAAGACAGAGCAAGTACAAAGGTGGTTTGGCTTACCCCCGATTGAGCCACGGAGTTCCAAGTTCTCATCTCGGAGCTTCGCAATTTCTGCTCGCAAGACGACCTCTCGAGCTGCGGCTTCTTCTCTGGCGGCCTTGAGATCTTGGTGGACGTTTTCCAGAGAGTTTACATGGGGGACCAGCTTTTTGAGGGTGTTTGATTTGGCCATTGAGCGACAATATATTCTCTGCATAAGGGGATGAAGATAGTCAACCACATCAGATGACGATGAAAGACATAGAAGAATTATATTTACATTCATTAGTCGGGTCGCTTCGTTGAGGCTGGCCACGAGCATGTCGCGTTCTTCATTTTCTTTTTGCTTATTTAACACGATGCCTTGCTTCACACCTTCGGCATCGCGCCACTCGATCTTGATAGGAGGGACCGAGTCAGCTGGAGACTTTAGTCGGGCGATTTCCTCCTCTTCGGCTGATTGATCTAGAGAAGATGAATGAAGAAAGAAGTGAGAAATATGATGAAGACAAGAGTCTGGTGATTACTGAGAGATTTACCTGTTTTAGGAGCCGGATCCTCGGATGGTGCCTCTTGACCGCACGAGCCCTGTGGATCTTCGTCCGGCTGGTTTCCAGTCGGGGCATCTTGACTGGCAGTCGGGGGCTGTTCTTCTTTGGCCGACTGGTTTCCAGCCGGGAATACTTGGCTGGCAGTCGGGGGCTCAGCCTCAGGAGCGTCTTTGCCTAAGGATTCCGCCCCAGGAGCATCCTCGCTCGGGAGAGGGTCTTGCATTTTTGGTTCTGCAGGCCTTGGCTTTTCTGACGTTGTTGATGGGCTTGTGGTTTCAGCCTGCCCGGTGGGATCTATATCTTGAGGTTTCCTGCAAGAAAGAAGATAAAGACAATTGAGTTGGAAGTGAAAAAGATTTTTAACAAAAAGCTGATTCTGGTTATGAGAGATACCTATTGGACCTCCTGATCTTGGGAGTAGATCTGGCTGATGGTTTCGGAGGACTTATGTTAGATCGTGGAATTTGGACTTCTTCGTCATTCGAGTCATCGACGACCAGTCTCCTTTTACTCGCCCGCTTGCTGATATCTTCATCGGCGGCAGCCCTCTTTTCTTGAGACTCTACTTTGATTTTGAGACCGCCGGTTGGTTTTTTGGCAGCAGGCCGAGTTGGCGTATTGTCATGATACACCTTGTATGGCTTGGAAATAATAAGAGCATTTGCCTGCAAGTAGAGTTTTTGAGATATATTGAAGGATGTGTGCAAGATTGAAAGAGTTTTGAAGAGCCGAGTCGACTTACCGGAGGAGGAGGTCGGAACAAGTTGAACGGAGGAACCGGAATCTTGTGGCTGTGATCTACTGTGATTCCAGAGGAGAAAATCTTGTACATGCGAGTGCACAAGGCCTGGTAACTCAGAGCATCGCGGTCCTCCCGATTGGGGTCGCTTTCACCCTCATACTCGAATGCTGGCTTGGATCTCTCCTTGATGGGAGCCAGTCGGTTCTTGATAAAGTGTCGGGTAATTTGTTCTCCTTGGAGGCCTTTCTTCTTCATTTCAAGAATGTTAGCCAGGAGGTTATTCGCTTCTACCCAATCTTGGTTCTCCGGCATTGTGCTCCAGTTGGCTCTTTGGATCGGTGGAAGGCCGACGAAGTCGGGCAAACTGGGATGGGGGTTCGAGATATAGAACCAGTTTGCATGCCAGCCCTTGTTGGAGGATTTCAAGGAAAGGGAGAAGTAATCTCTACGGAGAGTTCCGCAAAGTTGGAAGCCAGGCCCACCGACAACACAAGGGTCATCTTTGTTTGGGTGTGGCTTGACATAGAACATGCGGCGAAAAAGATTGAAATGGGGGAGGATGCCTAAGAAAGCTTCACATACATGAATGAAAATTGCAATGTGAAGGACAGAATTGGGATTCAAGTGATAGATTTGAAGGCCATAGTATTCGAGGATACCACGGAAGAAATCGGAAGTGGGAAGACCAAATCCGCAATAGAAGAAAGAGGTGAAGACCACAATCTCACCGGTGTTTGGAGTGGGGAACTCCTTGCCGGCCGCCGGATGCCAGCCGATGATTTCTTTGGGCGGAAGAACTCCGTTCTTCACCATTTCCTGCAAGGTCGATTCCTTCACGTCCGAGGTCGCCCATTGGTCAAAGGGGATTTCTCTCTCTTCCGCCATGGACACGAGTTGGGTGAAGGTGGATCTAGCGTAGGAGATGGGGATTTTTTGAGGAGATGCTGGCAGCTGGATGCGGATGATGGATTGTGGTGGAACTTGAGTTCTTTGATGGATGATTTTGCGTGAGCATGAGTTCTCGAATCCCTCGGAGCGCGAAAAGGGGAAAGATTTCGGGAAGATGAAGCGGTAGGGACGACGCTGGCGCTTTGAGAAAGATTTTAGGGTTTTTTGCTAGGTTTTCTCGTATTTGGGCCGAGCCCATGAGAAACTTGCGGCCCATCTTATGAGTACGGCTTGACATATGTCCATGAGGACTTAAGCAAATTTGCTCTGGCAATATGCATGTGTCTCATTGCCCGATGACTTAAAAATCCTTTCACAACAGCAGTTACACAACTTGTTGAAGGTTGGTACGGTGCAATTTGGAAGGTGATAAATAATTTTTTACCCATGAGGGTCGGCTGCGAAGTCTGCTCTGAGGTAACTCAGGCAAAAAGACTCGGATGCGCATGAGCTAGCCAAGTATTAAACACTATGCCTTGATTATGAGGTTATGTGTTGTATGATTTTTTATGATTATTTCTGGCTTGAGCTAGGCATTTATTTAACTCAAAGGAGTCTGATTAATATAGTTCTTGACTATATGCTTAGTTTATTTAACTAAACACATAGTCGGGGGCTACACCTAATTAGGTGCATCAGTCGATGCACCTAAATTTTTGTGTTTGAAATTTTTGAATTGTTTTTAGCCCTTCACAGTCTTTTTTGGATGATGAAACACTCGGGAGACTCAGGCAGAGATGATGGAGGCACTCGGCAATGGAAGCACTTGGCTAAGAAGTCACTCGGCCGCGTGTTATTCAAGTTCGAGGCAAAATTATCTCATCGACTGCGAAGGTCTCGGGGGCTACTGTGGAGATTATGGGTACCGGATACCCTTACAGCTAGCTTATCCGACTTACCATAGGGATAGGTTATGCTCCATGATTATGTAAACCGGCTATGACTTGGGTATTACGTTACCATTGAGATAAGGTAACGGCCCGTAGTCTATAGTTGGTAAGATTGAGGAGTCTGACTTAGAATAGAATAGGTCTCCGACTTGTATACCCACCCTCCGGGACTATATAAGGAGGGTAGGGCGTCCCTTGAGGGGCATACAAAAAATACACGGACAGACAGAAAACTTGCGAGAGCCCCTATTGAAAGAGATCAAGAGATCAATAAACACTTGGCGGATCAAATCCCCGAAACAGGAGTAGGGTATTACCTCTCGTTAGAGAGGGCCTGAACCTGTCTAAACCTTTGTCCCGACTAACCCATTGTGTTTGGCACTTGACTGCTACCCCCAGATTGATATTGCCGAAACCATGTTTCGACAGACACAAATGAGACCATCTTATGGATGCGTCTATTAGAACCATGAAAAACTTTAATGGTCCAAACAATGGTTGAATGGGGCCACAAATGTCATCTTGAATGCGTTCAAGAAACTTTAGTGGTTCAACTTGTATTTTAAGATGTGAGGGTCTCAAAATTAATTTCCCAGTTTCACATGAGGTGCACACAAAATCTGAGGATTCCGGGAATTTTCTGTCGCTCATACCATGTCCACTTTAATTGCTCATGATTTTTCACATCATCCCAATGCCGGGATGGCCAAGGCATTCATGCCAAGTTTTGAATGCATCCACATTCTGAAAAATCACTTTGTATGCAATATAAGGTACATGTTTGATGTATGTATAGTACAATCCAGACGGGAAAGAAGGCACCTTTTCAAGTGTTTGTTTGTCATATCCAGTATCTTTGGTCAAGAGGAGGAACTCCTCATTGTTTTCTTCATATGTTTCCACATGAATCCCATTTTTCCGGATATCTCTATAACCTATAACTTAGTAGGGTACGTGTTGAATCGGGAAACAATAATGCTTCCTCAATATTTATTTGTGTACCCATTGGGAGTATGATAGTGGCTCTACCAGAACCAACAATCATAGCTTCGCGTCCCGCGATGGTCAAAACTTGTCCTATGTATAGTGTTAGTGGTACAACTGTCCACTAGGCACATCTCTTCTTCCATTGGATTGACTCCCGTAACAATCTATATAGTGCAGAATTTAAATTTGTAAGAATAAAGGCAAAATATAGAAAAACACATAGAATATATTAAGATAGCAGGTGTGCTATTATAACTGATAAATGATGTGGCAACATCATGTCTTTATTACAATGATTACTTTTGCAAATTTAAATTAAAGCTATGGAGTCTATTTGAGGTCTCCAAAAATGTCGTTAGAAGCATATTCCACAAGCATGTAATCGATGTCCATAGAGCCTGTAACACCCTGATTTTCGCCCGTCAAAAAATTTATTTTATTAAAAACCTATTTTCAAAAATTTGGTTCTTTGAGTGTACTTAGGATTATGTGCCAAAGATCTCAATTAATTCTTTTCTTGTGAACTCACATTCTCCGCCAAATCCGTTCCCTCCAAAATATCTTTCCAAATATTTTTTCTTCCATCCGGAGATCCTAGCAATATTTGTTTCCGGAATCCTACCGCCAACAAATATTTTTGTGCAGTTACATATCAAAATCCAACGGCCATTTCTCTCGTCAAATTTAATCGTGCACCGACAGAACCGGCAAAAGCCGAGTTTTTCCTTCTTTTCCTCTTTTCTCCAAATAAAATCCTCGTGTTCGGATTTTTGAATCCGAGACGCATCCTAAATCGCTCGTCCAATTTTTACCCATTCTAAATTATTTTGCTTTCTACTCACTCCATTCATTGCAAGCCAAAATACTCATCTACTTTCCTGAACACATGAGGCAGTAACAAGCAACATCCATCCTCTCCCTCTCCCAGCATGCATGCATGCACACATCCTTCATTTCTCTGCCTCCTCAGCCTCATGCCAAAACAATGGTTAGGCACCGTCCTGCACTGTGCACTGAGCATGGTTAGGCACCGTCGCCGCCTTCTCCGCCGAGCAAGCGGCCATTTCTGCACACAGTCCAGTGCGCCATGGCACAGCGACGAGCTCGCCGGTGTCACTCGTCCATGCCAAAAGGTGTGAACCGAGCTCACCCATGCCGCACCGGCCACTGTCCTCGCTCTACTGTGCCTCCCTGCCGACGACGACCGTCGAACAGGATCGTCGGCCCCACTCGGCCGAGCCGCCTTGTCACCGTCCGCCGGCCGCGACGGCTATAAAAGCCACTGCCCCGTCATCGTCCTCCTCAGCCTCCAAGCTTTCCCATTCCCACTGTCGCCGTCACTTCTCCATCCCAAACCACCGTGGCTGTTGCCATCACAACGACGGGCCGAACGTCGTCGTCGTTCGACCGAGCCGCCTGGCCGAATGCTCAGCCCGGCCATCGCCCAGTCTGAGCCAAGCCCCTGGCCGTCTCCCGTGCCAAGCCGCAGCGCCCAGCCGACGCCGTGGCCCAGCTCGCGCACGGCCGACGTCGTGGCCAGCGCGCCGTCTCCTGCCGCGGCCGCCCATCGCCGCCCGACGGCATGCTGCCAACCCGCACCGTGCCGCATGCTGCCGCGTGCCTCCTGCTCGGCGGCGTAGCCTCCCGGCCGCGTGCCGCCGCCATAAGCTGCGCAGCCGCCGGCGCCGCTCCGCCCAGCCGTGCCGCGCCGCCGCCCCGGCCAAGCCGCACCGGCGTGCTGCGCCAACGCCTGACCGGCGCCGCGCCCGGCCGTCTCCCTGCGGCCCGCGCGCCGTGCCGTGCCGTCGCCCAGCCGCTGGCGCCCTCCCCCAGCCGCGACACTCTCCTCTCCTCTGGAAGAAACGGAGAAGCAGGAGAAAGAAGGAGAGAGAAGGAAAAGATAAGAAGGAAAGAGAGAAGAAGAAGAAGGGAAGAAAAGGAAGAAAAAAAAAGAAAAGTAAAGTAAAAGAGGTGGGACCCGCCAGTGGGCCCCATTGTCTTGACTCTCCCTCCATGGGCCCCACCTTGACCAAAGACTTTGAAAAAGTCTACATCGCGTCCCTCTTCGTTGTCGGGCTAAGCCCATGAAATTCTCTATAAAGCCTACAGCACCTCCCTCTACTTCATGGGCCAACCGGCCTGATAATCTATCCACAAGCCATAAAACCTCCCCACATTTCCTCGGGCCCATCCCAAGAAATCCATTTCCTGTAAAAGTCTATATTACTTCCTCCGGGCCGAAGCCCACCAACAGCCTCCCTCCTCACCAAAGTCTAACATATATCCCTCTACTCACCCAACCCCCTCTATTGAAGTCCATCTTGCCTCCTCAAGCCATTCATTCCTGTTGGGTTGGTAATAAAAAGATAAAATCTAATGCTCCTCCCTGGTACTACTTTCGGCGACGACGTCGCCGCGCGCCGCGCTGTCATCTGAACCCCGAGAACGACTAACTTATTGAACGGCTAACTTCTAACATCTAACATTCGACCCATTGACTCACTAACCCGCTGACACTGTAACTTACTGACTCACTGACCTCTAACTCGCTAACCCCTAACACCTAACTTGCACTAACCCGCTAACATTTATTCCTTAACGTTGTGTGTTCGTTTGTTACCACCGATCGAACACGTGGTGTGTGAGGACGATCCGCGGGCCGACCGTCCCCAGGCTGTACATCGACGACCGTAGTTTCGTGTGAGGACCACCGCCTGGTGTGCCGCTACCCGGTTGCCGCAAGGTGAGCTCCTCTCCTGCTCTTCCTCTTGCTTTTGTTTTCTTACCGCCGTTGTTGCCGCGGCACAGTGACGTCGTGAGGCGCAATACCGTACCCGTTCCCTACGTGGTTGCCCTCCGCAGCGATCGCCGCTGTGCCGCCGGCCATGCATGCGCCATACTGCTAGCTGGCTGTACATGTGCATGCATGCAAGCAGCTCACATGTATGCAGCTAGCTAGCCGTGTGTATGCATATGCATGCATGCTTGTAGCTCGCCCAAGCCCTTCACCTCACCATGCGCACACCAATTTAAAAAAACAAAACTTGTACGTGAGGAGCTAAGGGCGGTCCCACCCGTCAGACCTTTTTCCTTTTCTTTGTTTTAAAACTTTTCCAATCTTTCGAATTCCGTATCTCCCTCGTTTTAAGTCGGATTTGAACGAAACTTTCATCAAAATCTTTCTAAAATCAAGATCTACGCAATGGCACCGGTTTGGTTATTTTTTTGATTCTTTCCGGAATTTTTGGCTCTTTTTTTTTGTGTTAGCGAGTAGTTTGTGACGTTAGTATTCAACCGGACAGGGTACATCTGCGAGGAGGAAACTGAGCTAATTGAGAACGAACCCCCAATTGAGCAAGACAAGTCACTACGCCCCCTTCCTCGAACATGTTGATCCTATTTTTATAAATGTGTTGATTACAAATAAAATTGCATACTAATTATAAAATGCGTACCTACATTTGCTTAAGCCTTACCTTTGATATTGTTTATCCTTATGTATTTACACACCTTTGTTACCTGAGTATATTACTTTACACGTGATTATTTACTCACTGCTTAGCCCTGCTTACATAGACGTTATACACTCTATATGTGTGATATGTGGATGTGATTATACTGATCACTCGATGGGAGTGATTGATAGAGATCGGGTGGAGACATAAGCGTCACCCACAGCATGAAAACCTTTATGAAAACCCAAAAACTTAATTAAACAGAAGTGATTTCGACTGGGGCGGCACGGATAGAATATGGGTGGTTCTGGGAACGGTAAGCCGCCGACCCTGGTCAGTTAAGGACCGAGTCAAGAAGCTAAGCAGGAAATGAACCGAGTATGACCACACTTCTTGAGTGGGGTTAGACCCGGTGGACTAGGTTATTCTCGTGGGGTGGCACCTCAGACATGGTAGGTTCTGGATATCGGTATGGAAATGTGGAAGTGTGTGGTTTAATGACGTCAAGCTTTATATATGTATAATGTAACCTTCAATCTCGGGAGCGCCAGGACTGCCCTCACAACCGGCTCGAGGTAGGAATGTGGCGCCAGGGGTGCAATGGGGATTCATAGTCCTTGGAGCGGGTGCCGCCATGCGAGGGTAACTGAAAAACCGGGCCGTGACAAGTCTCATGTGTTGGGTGCGTCACAGAGTGTGGGATTAAAAGCGTACATCCACTGCAGTGTGAGTAAATTAAACTATTCGAATAGCCGTGCTCGCGGTTAATGAGCGCCGGGACTTGTATTACTCTTGACTAGCCTCGTCAATTTGTAATATTGCTTAAAATATGATGGGTATGGAAGGTGTGACCTTGCCTGATGTACAGAAAGGTCGTAGTGGTTAAAACTGTGGAAATCGGATGCGAGGGTAAACTGGACCAAGCGAGGCTTGGGGAAGGTAGATGAACCCTCGCAGGTTAATGACAACTTCAACTTAACGTGGTTTTCAGTTAAAACTGTTATGGCATAGGTTTGTGAAATAATTTGTGAAAACTAGCTTTATGCAAATAAACCAAGCCATCCTTGAACCCCTATGAACATTATATGCATTCTGTAGTGGTGGCTTGCTGAGTATGGTTGGTACTCACTCTTGCTTATTTAAATTTTTTTAGAAAAAGGTGTTGGTGTCGATCTGTGCATGTGCTATGCTGGCAAGGAGTTACCAAGGACGGCGGAATAGGGACCTAGGTTCACCAGTCGATGCGTGTGGGATAAAATGGACCGCCGCTGCTTCGCTTCCGCTATCTCATTTATTTGTGTTGGTATTTTGTGTTGTTGTCGACCATGCTTGGTCTATTCGGATCCCATTTGGGCTATCCTTGTATTATTAATAGATTGTAAGACCTGTATGATGATGTCAGCTTGTGATATACAACTGTGCCATGTGTGTACCATCTACTGATCCAGGGAATGGAATTGTAATACACATGGGGTTTCCGGTATACAAAACCGGTGGCTCACAGGGTTGGTATCAGAGCAAGACAACTGCAGGACCTAAGGACCCTTGTAACCACCCTTAAAACCTAGGACTGGTTTAGTGCAGCCTATTACCCTCAAGCTATATATTTGCAAAAACTATTTTGATAAAAGCCATGGGTTCTTACTACTCCTCTGTCTCGAGTAATTTTGAAAATGCATTTTATCCAACCTCTACTCACCGCTTTAATTTCAAATACTCCTATACAAATTATAAGGATTAAGGATGAAGAGATAGCTGATTTATTAGGACCACATGAACCACTAACCGATTTGACTAAATACCCTTAGATGTGTGTCGTAGACGTTGTATTGTGCATAAGCCACCTCCTATTGTGAGTTATCGCAGTATGGGGTAGGAACCCGTCATTTTGTGCATTGTTTTCCTTGTTGTGTAGTAGCTCTTAGGCAGTTAACTACTCTCCCCCCCTTGTGTGCTCACCAAGTGTATGATACATGTCACCCGAACAATTAAAACTTCCCATTAAGCAGCCCTTTCTTAGATAACTCTATTTCTTTCTTTCTGATGGACTTTCTCATTCCTCCCTAATCTTCTAAATACCGGTGTTGTCAGGATGAAGGATAATCACCAACATGAGTACAATTAGGATCGACAAGTGTTAAGTTAAGACCCCACCCGGTCTAGCCACAGTAAGCCGACCACAACAAAACCACCTTGGGAATTCAGCAACCTACAAAGATAGGAATGCGACCTCAGCCGAAAGCTTCGACCACAAGGACGGTGACCCAAACAGTACCGACCGTCCAAAGACTCCGAAAGACCCAGGAACCGCCGTATTCCAACAGTACCCACAGGAACACAACAGGAGCCTCGATTGACAGGATCCACAGTAGCATACTGCTCGTCGCCAGTAATTGGAATAGGCCACCCTCGGGACACATGAGCACTGGAGTTGCTGACCCCGTCACAGTAGCCCCAGTGGTCAGTGCCTATAAAAGGAGCCCCGGGCTACCCCAAAAAAATGCACCACTCCTCTCCCTTCTTTTGAGCCGAGCTAGCCAGAAAAACCCTAGCCCCATGGCAGACCCCATGGTAACCACAGGGAGTCTCCCTCAGAACAACCCCATGGCAACCACAGAGAACCCCCCTCAAAGTGACCCCATGGTAACCACAGATTGTCCCCCTCAGGACAACCCCAATGCATATGCCAAACAGCTGGAGTGCATACTTCGGTAGCTAGGTGGTTTCACTGAACCCATCTACCATAGTGAGCAGATCGTCCGAGGATCCCAGAAGTACTAGAAGATGAAGATCTTTCTTCCCTTTCAGAGAGGAGAAGGAACGAAGCTCTCCTTCCAGACACGTCATCCTCGGATCACCCCTGAAGCTGCCTTCCAGGATGTGCTTCGTGAAACCCTTTACCAGTTTTGCAAGATCTCTGCCCCTCTGGGTATAGTCAATGACTATGGCTTGCACCCATTCCGCGCCGAAGACGACAACCGGTACCACCTCTGCGTGACCGGACAAGACCAAGGAACCCGGTGCGCTCTCCTCTCCGAGCTAACCTACACTATCGAGAATGCCTATGAGCAAGCACTCGAGGAGTTGGACGAGCTTCGAGACCAGTACACAAACCTGGAAGCCCGCTACCAGCGGCTGACCCGCAGGAACATCTCTGCACTGCTCGCACAGGCGAACGTGGCGGCCAATATGATGAAAGCCCGTGAGATGAGCAGGAAACGCGGGAAGTCCCCCCTGGGGATGGATCCACTCTCCCCTGCGCCATCGCCATGAGTACCATTAGGTGTGTAAACCCCTGTTAGGCTTTGTACCGTTAAGCGTAGTAGTTCCTTTTCCCTTTCCCTTGAATTGTACCCCACCCCTGGAGTTGTACCCCCTGTATCCTGTTATGAATGGAATGAAGCCGTTAGTCTGTCATAAGTTCATGGTTTGCAGCTGAACATTCTGTTCGTAGCTAGATCATCACGCCTTCCTCTGGGAAGCCCGTTGTTGTCAGTATGGGTTATTCCAAGTTTTGGTTAATAAGCACACCTAACAGAAAGGAGTGACCCCCGTTACCCGAGCAAGAAGCGATGTAAGCACGGCGAGGAACTAATAATAAAATCAGTATTCAAGCCCTCATCAACAAGCGGCTCCAGACGACTCATTAAGGACCCGAAGTAACCATGCCGATGACAGGAAGAACAAGAAAATTTCATTGGACACTCTAAGGACCGACTCTGCAGCAAAATGCCCAGCCATAGGATAATCAGGTTTTATGGGTATGTAATCGCCTTAAGACCCATCAAACCAAGGCTGACAAGAACCATGACCACCAGTCCTCGGGAATACATGACAAGATACTGTCCACCACCAGTAAGTGGAACAGGACTCACCGTGAGAAGCACAAACACTGGAGATGCTGACCCCATAACAGGAGCCACCGAAAGATGGTGCCTACAAAAGGAACCCCAAGCAACCACGATAAAGAGCACCCTTCTTTTGATCTAAGCTAGCCAGAAACCCTAGCCCCATGGAAGACCCACCTGTAACCATGGAGGGGCATGCCATGGAAAACCCTAACGGGTATGCCGAACAACTAGGCCACCTATAAGACGATGTCAACTTGTGATATACAACTGTGCCATGTGTGTACCATCTACTGATCCAGAGAATGGTATTGTAATACACATGGGGTTTCTGGTATACAAAACCGGGGGCTCACAGAGCCTTCCTCTTCACTTGATGGAGTCTTGGTTTTGCTCGGTCACGCTTTATCAAGGGTGGGGTCCATAGCTCCAGTCTCCAGTGCTTGAGAGGTGAAGTGTGCTTCATGCTTCTGGGTGTTCTGTGTATGACCCATGGACTTCATGTACAGATCAACAAGGTGCTTAGGGGTCCTGCACTTCTTAGCAATATGATTGTAGCAACACACCTGAAGCAAGTGGTCTTTTTGCCACTATCATTTTTGGGCTTAGAAATGCCTTTCCCCTTTTGGGCGTTACCACATGGCTTTTTGGTTCTCTTGCGCTTGCCCTTGCCAGAGGAATTTTCAGTCTGTATATTCCCATTCGGGACATTCTTCTTTACATTCACATGTACTTCAGGCAATGGTGCAGTGCCTAATGGGCGCTAGTTCGAGTTCCATACAGTGAGTTCCTGGTTCTTTTCTGCCTGTTTCAATGTCTGAATGAGTAAAGAGTGGACTGTGAAATTCTTCTCATGGTATTGTTGAGTAATGATCCATTCTGATGGGAGTATTGTAGACAAAGTCTTTTCAATTTTATCCGCTTCAGAAGGTTCTTTCTCACAAAACCGGAGCTTAGAGCATATCTTATGAACAGCATGGTTGAACTCATCTACAGTTTTAAAATCCTGTAGGCGTAGGTGGTTCCACTCATGTGTTGCCTCTGAGAGGAGGATAGCTTTATGCTGTTCATATCGATTTTTGAGAGCTGTCCACAAAGCACGTGGGTCCTCCTCATACATGTACTCCATTTTGAAATCCTGTTGGATATGATTCCTTATTACTTTTAAGGCGGAGAATTTAGACATGTTAGAGGGGGTAACGTTGTCCGTAGTTGTTTCATCTATACATCTGTATAGTCCATTTGTCGACAGATTTACTTTGACATCCATCGCCCAAGCAGGGAAATTGGAACCATCTCTTTGGCTGCCATCACACCTACATTGTGATAGCCAAAATTTTGAGAAATTATGGCATATTTGCATTAAAATAATAATGATAGAGCGATAAATTCAATGTTGCAAAGTAATTGTAAAATAAAAGACATGGAAATGCATAGAGTGCTGAAAATAGATTCACATTTATAATAACAGAGAATTACAGGGTGCTAAGAGCAAGTGTACATTCTCTGGTTATTTGCGGAAAGTAAATTGACCAAAGGTCAGGTACTAGAATGTAAAAATGCAAAAATTATAAAGATAATTGGGCGGTGGGCCGAAACAATCTTAGTTTCGGCCCACCGGTCGATGTTGATCCAAGAGGCCGGGGGGAGGGGGGTTGGCGCGGGTGCGCAAGGCGGCCCGGCCCAGTGGCCGGCAAGGGGTGGCGGCCCATTAGCGGGGACGGCTAATGGGCCGGCCTGGCCCAGCCGGCTTAAGGGCACGCGGGGGGGGGGTGGGGGGCGCAAACCCTAACCCCTCCTCTCTTTCAAGCCGCCGCCGCCTGCTTGTGGGGGAGGGAGGCCGACGCGCCACCGCCGCCGACGCCACCCGCAGTCGCAGCCGCCGCAGACACCGCCCGCAGCCGCCGTCGCCGCCGTGGCCGCTCGTAGCCGTCGACGCCGCCCGCAGCCACTGCCGTCGCCGTGGCCGCTCACAGCCGCCGCTGCCGCCGTGGCCGCCCGCAGCTGCCGCCGCCATGGGAAGACCGGCACGCCGCCGCCATGGGAAGGGACGAGCGCCGCCGCCGCCATGGGGAGGGACGCCGTCGCCCGCAGCCTCCGTGGGGAGGCCGCCACCGCTCGCAGCCGTGCCCCGTTGGGCGCCGGCGCAGCTGCTGCCGCCACCGCCGTCGTCGGGCACTGGCGTGGCTGGTGCGCAGCCGGCGTTGTCCGGTGCCGCCGTGGCCGCCACCGGTACCGACGCCGCCACGCCACTGCTACCGCCGATTTGCCGCCACCGCCAAACCACCGATCTGCTGTTGCCGCCGCCCTGCACCCCCTCTCCCCCCACCTCCTGACCTCTTTTCTTCCCTTGCTCAGGCCTCTCCCTCACCCGAGGGTGGGGGTCGGCTGGCCTTGCCGCCGCAGCTCGTCTTGGCTAGGACATGCCCGGTCTTGATGATGCGGTAGTGGCCGGGGCGTGCGTTCGCCGCCGCAGCTGCGGTCGGGTGACCGGGGAATGGAGGGATTGGGGGTGGAGATGGAGGTGCAATCGCAGAGCTGCTGGAAGCGCCCGCTGCCATGTAAAAGGGCGGGGCTCCGCGGCATGCGGCGATGGTGCCTCTAAGGAGGAACTCCGGTGGATCAGCTGGTGTCGATGTGTGCAGCGGTGTCGCTGGTGAGTAGTTCGGCGACGGGATGGTGAAATGGCGCGACGATGATGCTCTGTCCAGCCGTGGTGAGGGCAAAAGGACGTCACCAGGTCGGGCCACCCATGGGACTCGGAGTGACGCGGTGACTCCACCAGAATGCGTTCTGGTGCCGTGCACACGTCAGTCACCGCCGGAGTCCCTTGGCGAGTTGCGAGGGTGCTGTAGTTGGCGCTGCCAGCACTGGTGTTGCCGCGAGCAGCGGCACCGTCGTCGCAGCGTCGTCCTCTTCGTTTGGCTAAGCCAGAGGGAGGAGAACGGGGGCCACGGGCGGCAATGCCGGCACCATGGCCCCTGCCACGTCGAGGACGGTGCACCGGAGCTCGGAGAATCCGCTTGATCTGTTGCATGAGACAACGGAGGTTGCGGGGAAGGGAGAATTTGGCATCGAGAGGAATGGGACGAGCCATCTTATCCTTTACGTGTCGGTGAGTGTTTTTA
Source organism: Oryza officinalis (assembly GCA_008326285.1). Classification (NCBI taxonomy): domain Eukaryota; kingdom Viridiplantae; phylum Streptophyta; class Magnoliopsida; order Poales; family Poaceae; genus Oryza; species Oryza officinalis. The sequence goes on along the minus strand of BDMV01000011.1, from coordinate 15,802,151 downwards.
CCGTTCTTGCTCGGTTAGAGCGTGCTGATAACGTGTTAGAAATGAACATAATGAATAGTGAAAACAGTGAATTTTCCTCTCATTTCATTGATCTCAAAAGTTTCATTACATAGGAGATTACAAGCCTAGAATTCTAGGCAACATCAATATTGCAATAAAGAGCAAAAAGGATGATTTATATGGCTGTTACAAGTCATTTCATTCTCTTGATTGCTGTCCTTGATGAGGTCAAATAATGGCTAAGTAATGGCCTTTGTAGCAGAAAACATCCACATCGCTTGGTAACAGTAATATATAGACACGTGAGGACCATAGCATGATGAGAATGCTGAGGACGTACAAAATCGAAGAGTGAATGTTCTGATCATAGTTGTTGTACAAATGGGTGACTTGGCCACGATTAGCCCCTCCAGAGTAGGCGCACTTTTTAGCTTGAATTCTTTCTTTATGTGTAAAATAGCACCTGATGAGGTTAAATAATTGTGCCTGGTTAATATTTACACTTTCTTGCATTGAACATAATAATATTTGGCTATGTTCTTTAGTGTGGGTTAAAAACTAATCCTTCACGGCGGATTAGTACATGATTAATTAAGTATTAGTTTAAAAACTTAAAAAATAAATTAATATGCTTTTTAAAACAACTTTTCTATATATTTTTTTTTGCAAAAAATACACCATTTAGTAATTTGAGAAGCGTGCGGAAAATGAGTGAGGAAAAGTCGGAAACATTGACTATGGAGCACAGCATGTGTTCAGAACAAAGCATGGTAAACAGTAATGATTGGACGGAATAATTGCTCACAACTACAATTGGATTTTTTTAAAAAAATAATACTGTTTTAATAGAAAATTGCAAAAATAGAGATCGGGTAAATGAAATAAAAAATTTAACATCCAGTCAAACAACCAACGTTTGACATGGTACTTATCAAACAACATTAAACTGTGCCTGTTAGACAGATTATTGGTAAAGTAAAAAAAGTAAAAGTGCATGGCCTATTGACCAAGGGTAGTTCCACACATCCTCTGCCCACCAACCAGTGCAGGTCTTGTGGTGTTAAAATTGATTTGTTCACTCAATGCTTCAAAATTCTATCGTACTCAATGTAGGATGGATTGTTGACTTTATTGTACTACAAATTTTATTGTTTCTTCTTCTATTAATTTGATAGGACACCCTGTACATGCATGTGCGTTGCTTTTTAACCTTTCCAATACACCATCGAATAGCTTCAATTTCATCATATCGAATAACCCAAATTCACATATACTTTTTGAACAATGGTTGTTTGATAGAACCATGAGATATGACACATAATAGCTAATGGCAGGGCTGTCGATGGCCAGGATCGACATTGGCAGCCACACAGGGCCCGCAATATTTTGGGGCCCCACCTCTGAGCGGGCCTGGCGTCAGTGGCCCTGCTTCTGAGAGAGCAAGCGAGGAGACGAGGAGCCGTCAGGTGGAAGTCGGAAGGCCGATGGCCAAGGTGTCGCGATCGGTGACTCGAGTCCAATTCCAAACTGCTGCGCCTGTGTGAATACGAGTCGACGAGAAGGCAACACACGATGCGAGTCGCGAGCGGCGCCGAGCAGCGGCGAGCACCCGATCGAGTGCCGAGCCCTAGCGGCAAAGCGGCTGGAGGCTGGCTGAGTGGCCGTGGCTTCCTCCTCGTCAAGTTGCCGTTCTAGACGTCCTCTACTCCTTGTCCTCGACCTGTCCAGTCCTCAATCCTGATCACATCACCACTGCTCAGTAATTTGAATTTTCAATCCTCAATCCTCGTCTCGTCAGTCCCCAATCCTCATTCGCAATTATCATGATTGTAATTTTCTAATTAAATTAAAGTATTTTGAAGGATCGATTAGATTGATTATTGAATCACAAATAATAATCTTTTACGTTTTTTTTATAAAATTGGTGACAACAACAACTGAAAATGATGTCTTGGACAAAATTAATTACGAAGATATAATTGAAGATTTTATTTCAAAAAACACTAAACGGATGATTTTTTTCAGTATAGCATGAGGTAAATACTATGTTTACTCCTTTAGAATTAATATCAATATATACTCAAATATTATACAAAATAACACATATTATGTTATATAGTTAACTGAAGGTATACCTTATTTATATTAAGCATGTTAATTTTCTAAATTTTAGGGCCCAATTTACATTTCGTTCTGGGGCTCCAAAATTTTGGAGACGGCCTGGCTAATCGTATCGTGACCATTTGACATGTGCCTTGTCAAACTTTGTCAAACTTTGATTGTTTCACAGGGTACTAAACTTATGATTTCAGTCATGTGACCATTATTTTTAGAACTTATCGTTAAAATAGTATTATTTTTGAAAAAAAAAACTGCCATTGCATCATATCTTTCTTCAATAGGATTTACTATATTTACTATAGAAGTACATATGTAATATTGTTTGATCCTGTTGTTGATTAAAAAAAGTAAAAATCATGCCTAATATTACTTTCAGGACTCAAACAATAATAAAAAATTTTGGGACGACCATAATTGGTACACAACATCTTATCTAAAGCACTTTATTTATTAATCCTCTAAATCCTTGATGTCTGTTGTCTGGGAATGATGAATTGATACTTGTTTGAAAACTAAAATGTCTTTCTGTACTTTGTAGGCTTTAGATTAAATTGAATAAATCGAATATGAACATGAACATGGCCATTCTAATTGAATTAAATCAATCAAATATGATTATGAACGTGGACATTCTTTCTTTCTTAGCAAGGCGTCAAAGAATTCAATTATTGAGTCCTTGTCTAATCATGATTCATTGAGAGGGATAATGTTCCAAAGATTACTGATGATGATGCAAGTATTTTTATGGTATGAAAACACACCGTAATTATAAATGCTATCAGATTCAATTCCTTGTGTTATCTAACACTATTTTCAAAATATTTGCACTGCTCTTTTGATAAATTAAGAGCTTAGTTGTTGTTTCTTTTTTTTGCCACAAGGATTTTGATTTGGCTCTTGAGGTGTTTGGAGGCACACCCAGGGTAAACATCCTGGATCCGCCACTGTCAAAGGATGATGGAAATCCACCCAGCATCTCCAGATAATGCATAAGTATATCATCAAATCATTCTAATACGCTTTGTTTTTAAGGAAAGGAATCATATGAGATTCTATACGACTAACAGGTGCTAACTGTTGATAGAACCCTATAAAAAAAGGGGCTTTAAACTTATGAATAGCCTAGATCAGCATAGCATCTGAACAGCGCTAGGTTGTGACTGAAGCTTTATGTGGGAGAGATAGCCATCCTCTTGATGACATGAACTGTATGACAAACAAATTCTTGACAATCTTTAAATTTCTTCAGGTTGAGCCACCAGGAAGATGAACATGTCCTTTGTTGTTGTATTCTGTTACACATACAAGAAAGACAAGAGGAAAAAAAAACTGCAAAAGAAAAGAGGCAATGATGATTTCATAACAGATTACATACCTGATAACTACATATAACTGGTGAAATCTTTCCATCTACCATCTTGACCTATTCTGAAATTTCATTTTTCCTATATACCTGTAGAAGCAAACAAAAATACAATATGATTACAATTTAACATACAAGAAATTAATATATATATATAGAGAGAGAACGTATCCTATGTACAAAAGTCTTCTCATGTACACACCATGCACACCAACTAGCAAATTTTAAAAAAAAGTTCAGAAAAAATTATACATGTACTTTTAATAGTATTACATCTATGTGTGAAGTGTCATCTTAAAATTTATTATATATAAGGAGCAACAAAAAAAATAAAATTCTGATATATTTATGCTCTCAAAACTGTTAGAATTTTTATCTTTTTTTGGTACGGCTAAAATATAAAAAATTTGAGGTTAAAACTTTACAGATAAGTGTAATATTATTGAAAATACTTGTATAATTTTTTCTAGATTTTTGGTAAAAATTTGTTAGTTGGTGTACACGGTACGTAGACGAGAAAATTTGTGTGCATAAGATATGTTCATATATATATATATATATATATATGTATATATATATATACATATATATATATATATACATTATACATATATATATATATATATATATATATATATATATATATATATATATATATATATATATATATATATATATATATATATATATATATATATATATACACACGCACAGAGTACTCTTGGAATGAATAAACATCGTTGCAGAAGTTCTCTAATTCTTGATCATTAAACTAATTCATAGAGATAAAACATATTAGCAAAGCTTTTGTAAGGTGCAAAACGAAAGCAGGTCAAGGTGGAAATGCGTGATGCACCAGTTGGATGAAATCTTCTCCCAATTTTTTGTTCCGAAGAAAACAGTAGATGAAGTAAAGAACATATATACCACATCCATCCTCATTTTGCTGTGGCACCTGAAAAGAACATGATGCAGAAACTGAAGCGGTGCTCTTTGAGTTGCTAAACACCATACCTCAGGAAACTAAAGACAAATTTTGATAATGAATTGTGCATTCTCTTCCCGCTCTTCAGTTTTAAAAATATCATCAATAAATCTGATACATCAGCAAAAAAAAAAGGAAGAAGCAAATTTAATTAAGAGACTCTTTAAGTACACAAGTTTGTCGTTTATGTGCTATCACAAGCGGAGATGTATAATTAAATAGTATAAGTGAAAATAAACTAAGGCCTCACCAGGACATAAGCAAGCAGCAGAAGTTTGAGGTGGCCATGCTGAGCAGCATAAACTGATTGTGGGCCAGTGCAACGAGCACCCTTATAACCCAAACAATGTCTAAGTGTCCAAAACATATATTGGGTCTAATGTTGGATATACCAAGGTTGAAGAAAAACGTATCCATTGTGGTCGAAAGAGAAACAGATCTCCAGTAAGTCCAATTTGTGGGCTGTTCTAAGTTCCAACAATAAAGAACAGTTTGTTCCAACAGTATAGATCTATAAGTATTATGAAATATATCCTTTTTACAACTCTTTCAAGGCTAGATACTGAAGGGAAAAGGATCAAACCTTTTGATAGCCGATCGGAACCTTGTCAGAATTGTCATTCAAGGAGTCATGCGTGGTCTTTTGTCAATAACCAGATAGTCTGTTTCACCGAAGTTGCATAAGACAAGGAGGTTCTAGTGTCCCCTACAGTTAAGAAAGTGCAAATTTGAATACATTTGATAACAAAATTAATAAATCATAGGTAGTAGTGCAAGCAACCTACGAGCAAACAATAGGAAAAAAACATATCGTCTTCAAAATACTTTCTTAGCCTTAACCATTTAAGGGCATTTGATGTATTATGTCCACTGTTGTACATGTTAAACCACAATGAGTCAAAGTATGCATAAACACTCCTCTTTTCTTCATCAATGTGCTTCCAAAGATCCCTATCAACAAAATTATAAAGTAAATAAGAAGGAAAACAAATGCATGAATGCATGCAAAAGAGAGAGGGGGGGTAGGACATACTCCAGGTATAATTCAAAATGTCAGTAGCCAATTTGTCTTTATTCTTTTTGTCCCTGTTTCTTTATGCAATGCAATTCGGTCTTCTATTTGAGGTTAGGACATCAGCACGAGAAGGCAATGCACTTTTGGAGTCCCTAGTGGTCCTCGGTACTGACTTATTCAAAGGCGTTTGTTTTTGCACTCTGCAATCAGTGTAGCACACATAAAATAAAATAAGATTAGAGCTTAAGGTATGATGATACACTCATGTCACGTAGTCTATTAAATACAAAATCTTATGCAATGAAGTTGCTGGTTAGTACTTAGTCATACTAAAAGTGTAGCTAGAAGTTCCTCTCAGATTCATTATATGCTTTTTATAACAACATTTTGTTCCTCTTAATCAAGATGCACATGAAACTCTTTTCAGTTACAACTTCCAATGTATATGGAATCGTATAACCCAGTTACTCTTTTCAGTTACAACTTCCTACAAATGCATAGATCACTAATCCTATAAACAAACATGAACACCTAATAATATCTACATCCATAACCCACGAAAATAACTCTCTTTTAGCAAAACATATAAATTAATATTTTAGTCACCATGCTAGAATATGTGAACAATGTAAGATCGAAAAGTAAGACCTAAGCCAACCAGAGAAGGGTGAATGGTTGTAGTACCCGAAAACCAAAACTTTTAATGGAATTAAAAGTTACCCTCAAATCGATGTAGATCGGTCTGACCGAAATAGATCGGCCGGTCTGACCGCCCTGTACCGTCGGTCTGACCAGTATTGATCTCCCGGTCTAACCGCTCCAAAGTCACCGTTGCCTCCTGCCGTCGTCACCGGTCTGACCACCATGATCCCACCGGTCTGACCGTCGGTGTCTCGCCAGTTAGACCGCCGAACCTGAGCAAACACAAATTAAAGATCTCTTGAAGTAGAAGACAAATTTATTACTTCTCTCTGTGTTTACAAAGTGCAACAACAGCACTTTTCACGAAAATCTCGACTAAACTCGAAAACCTAATTAAACTCACAACTCAATGCTCTCAAAAGCGATACCGGGAGGCCACACCCTCCCTCTCTATTTATACATGAGGTAGGCAGCCTAAAGCCACGAACCAAACTCATACAAAAAGTCCTAATCTACCTAGGAAACCTTCCCGTATAAGAAACCAACTTTACATATTCCAATTGTACCAACTTTGGACTCCTTCCAAATTTAACTCCGCATCCCATATGCAAACAATATCTCCATCATATCCTCATCGTCATCGTCGTCGCTCTCGTCTTCAAAAATACGACCATCCTCCCCCTGAACCTGTGACAATGTACCTGCAATTTCTGGTTTAGTTCCTGGACTAGCCTCATCAAAAGTGACTTCACAAGTCTCAATAATTTTGTTAGTCTCCAAAACAAGTACACGATAGCCACGAGAATGAGCAGGGTAACCAAGAAACATTCCATCGATAGAACGTGCCTCAAACTTATCCAAATTTCCAGATTTCAAGACAAAGCACTTGCAACCAAAAACACACAAATGTGAAACTTTGGGTTGATGTCCAAAACGAAGCTCATGAGAAGTTTTTCCAAGTTTTGATCTCAAGAAAACACGATTGGAAATATAACATGCAGTATTAATAGCTTCGGCCCAAAATTTTCTAGGAGTATGATACTCATCAAGCATTGTTCTAGCCATCTCAACCAAAGAACGATTTTTCCTTTCAACAACACCATTTTGTTGCAGAACACGAGGAGAAGAAAATTGATGTTCAAGACCTTTTTCATTGCAAAATTGTTCAAAAGATGCATTTTTAAATTCACCACCATTATCACTTCTAATTCGCTTCAAAGAACCGGGAAGTTCACAATTCAATCTAAGATACAAACTCCAAAAGTGTCCAAAAGCCTCATCCTTACTTGCCATGAAGAAAACCCAAGAATATCGAGAAAAATCATCAACTACAACCAACACATATCACTTTCCTTCAACGGATTGCACTCTAGCTTGACCAACGGTGTCCATGTGTAAAAGCTGTCCCGGTGCATCCGTCATCACAGAAAAAAATAGGAGCATGTGAAGAAGCAACCATCTTAGCATGACGACACGGTGTACAAACCAAATCAAGATCTTTCTTAAGTTTAGGCAAACCATGAACAAGATCCAAACCACTTAATCTAGTGAGATGATCAAAACAACATGTCCAAGTCTACGATGCCAAAACATCAAATCTTTATTGAATTTAGCAACTAAACATGTTACAATAGGTGAAACAGGATTTTCAAAATCAGCTTTAAATACTCTTCCAAAGCGAGAAATATTCAACACAGAGACACCACAAGAATCAAAAACTTTACTTCCAGTTTTCTTAAAGTGAACCTCAAAATTCTCATCGACAATTTGTGAAACCGAAAGCAAATTGTATTTTAAATCCTCAACCAAAGCTACTTCTTTCAATTCAAACTTGTTATTTACCTTGACAGATCCTGTAGCAAGAATGGTACTAGTAGAAGCATCGCCAAAGATAATCGATTCTGTCTTGGATGCCATCTTGAGGGAGGAGAACCAATTTTTATCACCGGTCATGTGCCGCGAACAACCGGAATCCACAATCCACATGTTCTCCTTCCTCGCCACCAAAGCCTACACACAAGAAGATGTCGAAGCCTCAGTACTGGGGTTAGATAAAAGAAATTTAGAAATCTAGTACTGAGACACACAACCAATCGATCCAATAGGCATATATCCACGAGCAAAAACAGTTTGAGAATTTTCAGAAAAATTTCTTCGAGGCCGGTCTAACCGAAGTACAGTAGCCGGTCTAACCGGGGGCCGGTCTGACCGCTTCTGTACCTCTGGTCTGACCGCGCAACCCACTGCGGTCTGACCGGTTTCCTTGAGGGAAAATCAGATTTCTGCCACTTAGATTTTGCAAAAAATCTCTCTTTCTTTTTTCTGTTTACGTGCTAATCTGAAACAAAAACAAACAAGATGACCATCTTTACCACAAAAGGAACAAGTATACTTTTTCCTAGCAGTTAATGGTTTTGAAATATTAGTTTTTGTTTCTTTTAATATAGCAGAAAGAGAGGGCATAATTTCAGCAGATTTAAAAACTGTTTTCACAACATTAGGTTTTGTCAAAATTTCACCATGTTCAGTCACTTTCAAAACATTTGGTTGATTTTTGGTGAAATAATCATGAATATTAAAACCTACACCCCTATTGTAGCTAGTCACTTTAGATTGATCTAAAATCATGTTAAGTTGTTTCTTACCATCAGAAAACCTTTCCAAAGACCTTCTCAAATAAGAAATGTCTTTTTCCAAATTTGCACAATTTTCACAATCTATCATGATACCTTTATTTTTATGACATTTTGGACAAGAAAGCACTTCATCAGATTTTACAATATCTTCCATATACTCAACACGACGCAAAGCATCTTTCAATCTCATCTTGTTTAGTGTACATGTTGAGCAATTCAAAATATTGTGTTGTTTTAACTTTTTAGCACAAATCATGTTAAACATCAAACTAGCATAAAAAGCAACTTGATATTTTTTCAACAATTTTTTTTGTTAAAAACAATTCATCCAAAGTGCGTGTGTACATAGCAAATCCAAGAGCAAAAGAAGATTTTAATTTTAAATCATGAACAACGTTAATTTCTCTAATTTTTGAAATTTCATTCATTAAAATCTCACAATTTTTGCAATCATCATCATCAGGAATAAGAGATTTCAATCTAGCAATTTCAGCATTTAGCGTTCAATCATGAACTCTTGTTTTTTATACATCTTCTCACACTTCTTATTTTTAGCACTTAAAACAAGAATAGCTTCCTCAAGAGAACTCACCTCATTATCCTCATACTCTGAATCCGATTCACCACGAGCCATGAAGCAAACACTGGAGATGTTTTCCTTCTCCTTGTCTTCATCACTATCAAAATCTATGTCGCTTAATGGCTCAAAAGCAGCATAGACTTGACTCAACACCTTCCTAACCACCTCCTTGGATTTCTTTCCCTTGAACATGTTGTTCGACTTGGGCTTGTTGTCCTTGGTTTTCTCTCCACCGTTGTTGTCCTTCTTGCCTCTCCCAAGCTTAGGATAATGTGAACGAATGTGACTAAGTGCATCACATTCAAAGCAACGAGTTTGACCTCCTCTCTTCTTATACTTGACATTGTTTATAGCTCGAGAAATCTTGTTAGCAGCCAAAACCAAGTCCTTCTCCTCGAACTGTTCGAGTTGCTCATCGTACATGGCATTAATCAAAGGAAGAGCAGTAGAATTTGACGAAGAAGCACCAATATCCAAAGAAGTCGAGGGAGAAACCAAAGCACTAGACTTAGAATCTATCTTGCGAGAAAGAATATTCATCTCATGAGTTTTGAGTTTTGTGTAAAGTGAATCCAATGTCAAAGTAGACATATCAACAGACTCTTTAAATAGATGTAAACTTCATCTCCCAAATAGACATATCAAGACCATTCAAAAAGTGACGAGAAACCTCAGATTGTGTGTAATTTGTGTCAAAAGCAGAATCAACAGATGTAAGATCACTCAAAATCTTATTAAATCTACCAAGATAATCATCCAAAGCTTCTCCAGGTTTCATCTCAAATTTTATGTATTCCTTTTTGAAAAGATCTCGACGAAGTTCTTTAATGTTAGTAGTTCCTCAATGAAAGCTTCTCAAGGCATTCCAAATCTCATGGGCGGTTTTAAGATGTGACACACGATCAAAATCCGAACGAAAAATTCCACTCAACAAAATATTACGAGCTTTGCAATTGTTATTAAACTCTGTTTTCAAAGCTTCAGTAAAAATTTGATAAGGAATCACATAAGTGAGAGCAACCTTTTGCCAAACATCATAATCTTGAGCCATAATGTAAGATTGCATCTTGTCACACCAATAAGCAAAATCCGAACCATCGAAAATATGTGGCTTAGTTGAGAACTTGTTAGCCATGGTTTAAAACTCTAGATCGGTAAAAATCCAAAGAAGAAAAACGAGGCTCTGATACCACTTGTAGGATCGAAAAGCAAGAACTAAGCCAACCAGAGGGGGAGGTGAATGGTTGTAATACCCAAAAACCAAAACTTTTAATTGAATTAAAAGTTACTCTCAAATTGATGTAGATCGATCTGATCGAAATAGATCGGCCAGTCTGACCGCCCTGTGCCGTCGGTCTGACCGGTATTGATCTCCCGGTCTAATTGCTCTAAAGTCACCGCTGCCTCCTGCCGTCGTCACTGGTCTGACCGTTGTGGTACACCGGTCTGACCGTCGGTGTCTCGCCGGTTAGACCGCCGAACCCGAGCAAACACAAATTAAAGATCTCTTGAAGTAGAAGACAACTTTATTACTTCTCTCTGTGTTTATAAAGTGCAACAACAGCACTTTTCACGAAAATCTCGACTAAACTCGAAACCCTAATTAAACTCACAACTCAATGCTCTCAAAGCGATACCGGGAGGCCACACCCTCCCTCTCTATTTATACATGAGGTAGGCAGCCTAAAGCCACGAACCAAACTCATACAGGAACTCCTAATCCACCTAGGAAACCTTCCCATACAAGAAACCAACTTTACATATTCCAATTATACCAAATTTGGACTCCTTCCAAATTTAACTCTGCATCCCATACGCACACAATATCTCCATCGTATGCCATATGGAATCTTCACCAACCACGTGCATTGATCTTTAGCCTAAGTATCCCGCATGATATCTGACCGTCCGGACATCACCTTATCTCAAGTTGACTCCCGATCCATCATCGGCAATACTCTCTCGAGACATAAAGATTACCTACACATGAATAAAACAAAGAAACCATATCCGAGCACAAGCTATCACCAACTTGACTCATTGTTAGCACACAACAGTATTACATACGCATAGTATCCATCTAGAAGTCATAAACATGAATTAACCACGGATATCCAATGAAACAACCCGAAACCAAAACCGACACAGAGTCGGCCGGTCAGACCGCGGGCTGGCCGGACATACCACCAGTCTGACTGGACCCAACAAAAACAGTAGTCCCTGTTCACCGTCTGAAAACTCAATCACCTCACAAACCACTTCGCAAATAAACTCCAAATATCAAAAGCAATAACCTCAGATGCCAATTGTTCATCACAACAGAAGAATCAAACACACCTTGATTTTACAAACAAATCTAAACAACCAATATTAATTCATAGTTTAGAGCAAAGTTGGCCCTAAATTCTACATAGTGATACTAATAAACTAGACAAACTAGAGAGTCACAAGTTCTGTTGCTTCTTGCACATGGGTAAATAAATATCAAGAGCTATAGAAGAAAAGGAAGGAAATAAAAAACAATGATTAAATGTTCTAAATGATAAACACCTCCACTTAGTGCTTGAATGTTCAGATAGCAAAATCAAGCCACGTAACATGTAATCAACATTGTTTGGCGAAACAATAAGCCATATCATGTCATGAACAACACATGAGCTACTAAATGATGCAATGGTACCATGGAACTGTTCTAAAAGCTCATGCATAAGAATATGCAGCTTGAGTGGCCTTGCACCCTTGCCTTTAGAGAGTCAGTTACTAATCCTATGTCCTAAGGATCTAGGGCTATAAAGCCTAGATAAACAAATCATATGATATTGTTGGTGATATGTCCTAGAGGCAATCATAGAGATGATTGTATCACATACTATGTTTACATCTTTATTATACATTGTTCTTTGAAATAGATAACTTATTATTGATCAATGAATATGTGATTCGTTCATGAGACTATTTATGTTGTATGGTACTATTTCTAAAGTATCCCTGATCAAATACCATATATGAAACAAATATGGTTCAATGATCAGTACATTCATTGATTGATATCATGTCTCATGGATCATGGTATGAAGATATCAAATTAATAATGTGGACACATGTTGGAGAACATGTTGTTGGATAGACCCAACATGAGACACTGCAAGAACTATATGTGATGTGCCATCAGTGTTCTCATATTAGTGTTGGTGTAGAATCCTTACACCTGAGATTATCATGGTTCCCTACATGTGTAGTAGCTTACTTAGGGGCTGCCAAACACTACTCCGTAACTGGGTAGTAATAAAAGTAGTCTTCGGGCATGCTATAAAACATGTAGTGGGATATGAATAATCAAGATGGGATTTGCCCCTCCCTTGGAGAGATATCTCTGGGCCCCTCAATGTTATAGATTATGGAAGTGCATGGCCATGCCAAAAGTGATTGAGGAGTCAATCACAGTTAAATAATCTATTACAGGATCGAATGAATGATTGAGCTATTAAAGGATGACAAATATCTAGTCTTGAGCTTAATTGATATCATGAGGCAAATGGGTTCATACAAGTATACACTAGAGGTTCAGCCGATATGATCTTTATGTATGCCCAGTGGGTCAACATGTTCTGTTAGGGGCTGCTGTTGACACGTGGACTGAAAAGGAGTTTTCGGGTTGCAGCCAAGTGTACATGAACCTATAGGGTCGCACACTTAACGGGCCGGAATAAAGGGATTGGATGGAGATCCAATATTTGCTCAATTCGGATAAAGATCCGAGTAGGACTCTTATGGGCCTAGGAGGCCAGTTATCGATCCTATATATATCCTTCAGGTGATGAGACTAGTCGACATAGAGAAACCCTAGCCGTCACTCCCCTCCCGAGCAAAATCCTAGATGCACACGGGCGCTAGCACGACCGTGCGACGTGTTCCATCCCTGGATGTGTGGATACCGGAAGAGGCACCGCTGGTTTGCGGTGCTGATCGGCGTGAGAGCACGACGGGGCGCACGCACGAGGAGGAGAAGATCGGGTTGCTGCGATCTACTACTTCCTCTACATCGACGCGTGCTACGTCGCCAACGTTCCTTCGGTTTCTTAGCATCTACTTCCGCTGCACGGCGCGTCGAGTGGTAATGATCTACGATCTCATACTTACATGGTTCCTGGTTTATGCAATAGAAAAATTTTGATTTATGCTATCATAGCCTATGCGTATCCCAATAGATATTACAACATAAAAGGTATGCAGTGACAAACCTACAAAAGTTTGCCCATTTCCAACACAAGAAGAAACAAGTATCATTAGAACCAGCACCAAAATTGAGCTAACAAAAAAGAAAAATATTACACCCCAGGGAGCCTAAAACCTCTCATTTCCAAACAACCCAAAAAAATCCCAACAGTGGGAGCAAGCAAGCACCGTATAGGAGATCGGCATTTTAAGTCGTCAAGCGCAAAGCATGGGTATAATTGGTGGTCTCTATGAGATCGTTGAAATTAGGCATACCCACTAGAGAAGAACCTTCCCCAGAGCAATTCTGTTGAAAACTCGTTAAGAATTTAGCCACAAAGGTTGTAGATGGGGGAAAATCATAGGCTTGGAAGGGGGTATATATTTTTGGCTTCATGTGGGACGTAACCATGCTCTAAGGAAAGAGTGATCAATAAAAGGCATAGTTGGGTTTCGTTGAAATGCAAATTTTTGTTTGGTTAGCTATCCACAACTGTTATTGGATAACTGACCGCCTTACCAAATGAGGATTGCCTCATCCTGATATTTTGCCCTCTTTGTGATTAAGCCAAGGAATCTATACAACATAGATTGGTCACTTGTGTTTTCAGCAGGCAAGTGTGGGCTTTGATTCTTCAAAGGTTAATGGTCATATTACATCCACATCAATATCATCGATACATCCACATCTACAGAAGTACAACTTAATGGTCATATTACCCATGCTCGTGCACGTCAACTCAACTATCAGGTGAGTTCATTCTTGAGTTCATGTTCATCTTATTATTATCCTGAAGACACGTGCACTCTTGTGTTTACATAGGAATGATGGAGAGGATCAAAAGGGGAGAGGATTCGCGCGGGTTGGATTGGCACTGCAGCACAACAGCAACTTGTGACGACCACCACGACCTCATACAGACTCTGTTTTGGGCATGCAAGTACTTAATGGAAAATTTATCAAGTCTACTTTCAAATGGATCAGGCCTTATGTCCATATCTATTCTAGAGAGGTCAGAATCATCGTTTTACTATCAAGACCTTTTTTTATCGAAGGTGCTACGTCACCTTATTTTGGGCCCAATGGGTCGTGTATCAAGTTGGGTCCATTAAGGACGTGTCCTAGGGTTAGAGCACAACCGCAACACCTTTGTGGTAGTTCTTCCCCTCTATTTATAGCCTTAGCCGTCACCAAGAACGATCGGGTTTTGTTGATTAGAGTTAGCAACTTGCTACTTGCTTGCAGCGCGTGTGTTCTTAATAAACAAAACCCGATTGTTCTTGGCGGCGGCTAAATCTATAAATAGATGGGGAGAATGACCACAAAGGTGTTGGGCTTATGCTCTAACCTAGAATGTGTCCCTAATGGACCCAACTTGCAATGGCCGTTTGTTGCTAATGATGTCCTTGAGGTAGCATGCATTGGTAGGGATATTGATATATATTTTCTGGATTACCTCGATGAATCGACTGAATTGTTCATCCATGGTCAGCTTCCTGTTGCGGTGAGGAAACGGCAGGATATTCATATCATTGAACTCCTATGGAGCTGTCTTCCTGTCTTGTGTCACGTTGGAGTTGTCAGGAGTGGGTTCCTCCACCTGGGTCTCTTTCCCTTTGGCTGCCTTAGTAGGGTACAGCGGATCATGAGTTGATTTGCCTCCTCTTGTGGTGACCGCATTGACATTCTCCAGGGATGGCTCAGGTTGCCCCGGGATCTTCCCTGTCTCGGCAGAGAGAATGGCAGCAGTCAGCTGAGCTAATTATGTCTCCAGCATCTTGTTAAAGCTCAGCTGGTTTTTGATAGCCGAAGAGAGTCCCTCCATATTGGTATGGATGCTCTCCAAGGTTTTATCATTGGCCGCCAATCTTTTGGATATCGTCTCATTGATTTTGGCCTGACCAAAGACAAGATCCTTCAAGGAGGGTTGGTGAGGATTGAAGTTATCGTTGTTCCCTCCTTGGTAATATGGGTGTGGTTGGTTCCACCCCTAGCCTCCTTGTGTACGATACCCATTGTTGTTGTTCATGAAGAATATGTCCTCATGAGTCTTGGGGCAATCGTTCCCCGAATGTCTAGTATTGCTATAGGTCTCACACGTCATTGGGACGTCCAAGGCTTGGGCAGTACTATACATTTCTACCTTATCCTGAGCGCATTCGTCCAAGTGCTTCAAGAGGAGATCCATCTTAGCAGCGAGCATGTCCGTCTCCTTGACGGTGTGCATGCCCCGCTAACACGGTTGGAGTCGCTCTTCACTGCAGCCTTGGTTGGAGACCATCTTCGCGAGCGACAATTAACAAGAAGAAGGCTCTTCCAGCAGCAGCATCAATATGGTCACGAGCCGACTGTGTCTGCCCATTGTAAAAGTTCTGGATGATGAGCCAGTTGTCTAGCCCATGGTGAGGACTAGCCAGGATGTACTCCCGGAGTCTCTTCCACGCTTCCGGAATCGACTCGTTGGTTGCTTGCTGGAAACTTGAAATTTTCCTGCAAAGGGCATTAGTTTTGCCCATTGGGAAAAACGGAATGCAGTTGAGCACCTCTCCCAAGTGTCTATGGCACCCCTCTTAGAGTAGAACCACTGCTTCGCTCTCCCGATTAGAGAGAACTAGAACAGACGAAGCCTGATGGCATCCTGAGTCACTCCCTTGATGACGATGGTGTCACGGAGCTCAAGGAATTGTTAGAGATGGGCATTAGCATCCTCATTGGCCTTCCCACAGAACAGGGTAGCCTACATCATAGTGATTAGACCCGTCTTAATCTCAAAGTTGGAATCCCCGATGTTGATAGTCGGCCTAATGGGCACATTGGAAGTAGAGGGAGCCGAGTATTCACGTAGGGTCTTCTGAGGCATGGGCTGAGAGTGTGATGGTGCAAAGATGACTGTGTCATGTGCCGTGAGCCTGATTTGCAGAGGAATGATGCGAGGTCAAACTCTTCTCACAAGTTTCTCTTGATTATCAACAAAGTTTGATGACAGCTCAAAACCGGTCGTACACTACCTATTTTCATATAAAAGAGAAAACAAATTAGGGTTAACCTATTTAGACCAATGAAAGTGCATCTAGGCCCCTAATTTTTTGGTGATTAATAACAATGCAATTAGAGAGGACTAACAACTTATTTGAGTATGAGTAAAGGAATGTTAGTTCTCGGTGAAGCAATGTTCAAAGCAAAACCCGTTCAAGTGGATAAAATGATGGGATGCGGCATATGTGCAAATGGCAAAATATAAATTTTCAATTGTTTGCGTCATTGGGAAAGCCGTACTATTAAGGGGGATTTTGCTTTGATATCTAGGGATGAGAAATGTGCTCGAAATTCTTTCTTGAAGTGGTTCTCTTCCTTAGATTTGTGTGCTTGTGTTTTCGGAGGTTTTTAAAATCAACTTCGCAATTTTCCGAAGTGCTTTTGCCTTCGAAAAATGGTACTGGTTTTTTTCGGATATTTCCGAAGGCCTCTTTGGAATTTTCCGAAGCTTGCAATTTTAGTACTGGTCTTTCTCAAAAGTTTTTGAACGAGTTACTGAAATTTTCGAACTGTGTTGGAAAGCTTGTCTTTGGTACTGGTGATCTTTGGACTTTTTCGAAGTGAGGTTCAGAAATATTTAAAGTTGCATGTTTGGTACTGGTAGTTTTTGAAATTTTCTAAAAGTTTTCGGAAACATCCGAACAATGCTTCAAGTTGATTTTTCTTGTACTGGTGTTTTCCGAAAGTTTTCGAAAACACTTCAAAATTTTTCGAAAAAGGAAATATTTGCCCACCAATGGGTAGAATTGAGGGTGTGGCTATAAATACCCCCTTTCCCTTCTATGTTAATGTTGTTGGTTCCAATGTATACTTTTGTCCTTGTCTTGCTTTACTTTCGAGATCCACTTTGAGCCTTTCTCTCATTGCTCCTCTCCATCGATCTTCAAGTCTTGACTTCGTGTGTGTGTGAGAGTTGTTGATTTGAGTTCGTGTGAGTGCTTAGTGTTGAGTTCGTGAAAATTTGTTTAGCACTAGTTTCATCCCCAAGAGATTCTTGCTTCATCTCTTACTCTTGGAGGTTGAGGACTCCTAGACGACTAGGTGTCACTCTTGAGCCACCGATCTACCTGTGGTTGGCCGGGAGAAGTTTGTGAAGGTTAGATCTCACCTCCGAAAGAGAAGAAATACCATTAGTGGAAGGAGGAGTGCTTTGTGCAACCTCTTGAGGAAAGGGTTAGTGAAGACCTAGCTCTTTGTGAGCTCCTCAATGGAGACTATAATCCCCTCAAGGATTCAAATTTCGGGAAACAACTCATCTTGCAAGAACCTCGATGACATCACTTTCCCTCTTCCTTCCTGTAGCTTTGCATGCTTGTGTTGAAATAGGTTTAGCTGCTGGTTGTGCTTGCTATTAGGGTTTGTGCCTGCTATATCCAGTTTCTTTATTATGCTTGCTGTTGCTCTACCATTTTCGGAAATATCCGAAGCTACAGGAAATATCCAGAGCTCTTTGAATATATCCAAAAATCTCAGCTTCCACATTTACTCAAGTTTTAAATTAGTCTATTCACCCCCCATAGACCTAAGTGATCCTTTCAATTGGTATCAGAGCCAAATCTCCTTATTAGGCTTAACCGCTTGGAGATATCAAGTCAGGTCAAACGGAGGATGGGAAGGAAGTGGTACCATCCGAAACCAAAATTCCCTATGATTACCCTTCCACACCATCTACATTTTATATGAGTACCTATAGTGGCAAGGCTCTGTACTTCAATGGTGCGGACTATGCCGCTTGGTAGCATAAGATGAAGATGCACTTAAAATCTATTAACCCATCTATTTGGAGAATAGTAAAAAAATGCTATATTTTGCAGAATCCCAAAAATCCCACCAAGGAGGATGATGAGAACAAGCACAAGAACGTTCAAGCCGCCAATGCCATACTTAATGCCTTAAGCGAAAGTGAATTCAACTGAGTGGACAGTATCGAGAGTGCCAAGGAAATATGGGACACTCTTTGGAATGTTCATGAAGGCACTGATAGCGTCCGTGATTCCAAAGTGAAGATCCTGAAGGGGCAATTCAAGAGGTTTGTCATGTTGGATGGTGAAGGTCCTAGCGACATGTATGATCGATTGAGCAAGATTATCAATGGGATCAAGGGTCTTAGCTGTAAGGATATGACTGATAAAGTTGTGATCAAGAAAATGATCCAAGCTATCACACCAAGGAACTCTACCTTGGTGACAATCATACGTGAGCGTCCAGACTACAAGACGCTCACGCCTCATGATTTGCTTGGGTGTATTCTTACCCACAACATGCTTGAGCAAGAATCCAAGGAGGTCACTCAATACATCAACCAAAGCTTAATGTCAAGCATGAAAAGGAATACTTGGCGTTGAAAGCAAAAGAAGAAGAAGAAGAATGTCGCAAGAGCAAGAAGGAAAAGGAAGATGAAGAGATGACTCTCTTCATTAAGAAATTTGGGAAGTTCATGAAGAGAAGCGGCTTCTTCAAAGGGAGCTCTTCTAGGAGATCCTTCGACAAGTCAAGTGGGAGGCACTCTAAAAGAAAGTGCTATGAGTGTCACGAGGCCGGACACTTCATGGCCGATTGCCCCAACATCAAGGAAGAGAAGGGTGACAAGAGGGAGAAGCACAAACATAGCAAGCATGAACGGAAAGGCCAAGCTCATATCGGGATGATCTTTGAGTCCGATAATTCCGAGTCAAGTTCAAGCGATGCTGAGGGAATGGCCACCTTCGCCATCAAGTCTACACCACCTTCTACATCTAGGCTTTTCAATTACACAAGTGATGATGATGCTCCTATTTGTCTCATGGCAAAGGAGCCTAAGGTATCTTCTCATCTCAAGTCTTTCAAAGTTGATCTTATTAGTGATGGAGAGGAGGAGGTTGATGAGGTTATGGATGAAGACTTGTTCAAGTCCATAATCAAGAAATCCTTACCACACTTGAGTGAGTTGCTTGGGAGAATTGAACAACAATATAAAACTCTTGAGAGGCAAGAGGCCTTGCTCATTCGTGAGAAGTAGCGGACTCATGAACTCAAGGGTGAACTTGCTAAGGAAAGAGAAAGAAATAAGACCTTGGTACGGCTTTACAAGCAAACTAAAGAGTCTCACGCTAATCTTGAGGTGACGAATTCACAACTTCAAGAGAGAGTAGATAGCTTAGATAAAGCTTATCTCTCCCTTGAAGAGAAGTTCAAAACCTTAAAGAATAGTGTCTCTCTCCCTAGTGAGTTATTTTGTTCTAAGGTTATTCCAAGCAACGAACCATGCTTAAGGTGTAAGGATATTGATATTGATGCTTATGCAACTATCCAAATCTTTGAGTGCTTTGGCTAAGCAAAATGAGAAGCTTATGGGACTCATCAACAATGGCCTTCTTAAGTGTCACATGGGTAGTAAGGCTCTAAATGAGTACCTAGGCTATCAAAGGGACAACTTCAATCATGAAGGACTTGGGTATATCCTTTCACCTAAACGAAAAGTGGACAAAAGTGTGATGCTCAAGAAGCCACAAGTTCTTAACAACTTTATTAATGCCAAAAGTATCATTCCTAATGATTATGCTTCACAAAATTATTTTGATATTTCTTATGTTCTTAGAAAGAATGCTAATGGTCGTATTATGGCTAAGTATGTTGACCCTAGGGGCAAAAATGTTTCTATTAAGAGAGTGCTTTGGGTGTCTAAGGCATTTGTGACTAACATGAGAGGACCCAAACAAATATGGGTACCTAAAACTAGAAATTATTCTTCTGTAGAAATATGTCTTCCGTGTAAAAAGTTAGGTGATTGATGGTGGGTGCACCAATCACATGACCAGAGAAGAGTCAATGTTTTCTTTCCTTGATCCAAATAGCACTTTGCAAGACAACATCATCTTTGGGGACAATGGAAAGGGAAAGGTAATGGGATTGGGTAAGATTGCAATCTCAAATGACTTTTCCATTTCAAATGTTCTCTTGGTAAAATCTCTAAACTATAATCTTTTGTCTGTTTCTCAATTATGCTCTATGGGTTTCAATTGTCTTTTTACCGATGTTGATGTGACCGTATTTGGAAGGAATGATTCTTCTATAGTCTTTAAGGGTGTTCTCAAGGGAAAGCTTTATCTTGTGGATTTCTCCTCAGATAAAACCAAACTTGATACATGCTTAGTGGCTAAATCCAACACAAGGTGGCTTTGACATCGGAGTCTAGCCCATGTTGGTATGAGGAATCTTCACAAGCTTCTAAAAGGCGATCACATACTTGAACTAACCAATGTGCAATTTGAGAAGGATAGGTTGTGTAGCGCATGTCAAGCCGAGAAGCAAGTTGGAGCTCATCATCTGGCTAAGAACATAATGATTACCACAAGACCATTGGAGCTTCTTCACATGGACCTCTTCGGACCAATTGCTTATCTAAGCATTGAAGGTAACAAATATGGTCTTGTAATTGTTGATAACTTTTCACGCTTCAAGTGAGTATTCTTATTGCATGACAAGAGAGAAACACATGACATAATCAAGAAGTTTGCAAAAAGAGCCCAAAGTGAGTTCGATCTCAAGATCAAGAACATTAGAAGCGACAACGGCAAGGAGTTTAAGAACACGTGTGTGGAGAGCTTCCTTGATGAAGGACTCAAGCATGAATTCTTGGCTCCATATTCACCTCAACAAAATGGAGTAGCCGAGAGGAAGAATAGGACTCTCATCGAGATGGCGAAGACCATGTTGGACAAATACAAGACTTCGAAACACTTTTGGGCCGAAGCCGTCAACACACATATCATGCCATCAACCGTCTCTACCTTCATCACCTTCTTAAGAACACTCCCTATGAGCTTCTTACCGATAACAAACCAAATGTCTCCTACTTTCATGTTTTCGGTAGGAGGTACTACATTCTTAACAAGAAAGCAAGATCCTCAAAATTTGCTCCTAAAGTTGATGAGGGGTTCTTGCCTGGGTATGGGTCAAATGAGTGTGCATACCGTGTTTTCAACAAAACCTCCGGTACTATTGAGATCGCGTGTGATGTAACATTTGACGAGACTAATGGGTCTCAAATAGAGCAAATTGACCCATATGTGTTAGGTGAAGAGGAGGATCCTAGCGAGGCTATCAAGAGGTTGGCTCTAGGAGATATCCGTCCTAGGGAGCAACTACATGGACCCTCTTCCTCGACACAAGCAGAGCCATCTACATCTACCCAAGGCAATGATCTCTCACCTTCAAACTTGGATCATGATGGAGGAGACATGCACGTGCCATCTTTCCTAATCAACCTTGCACACCCAAGGATACACCAATGCATCCAACGAAATCACCCCACTGATAACATTCTAGGTGATATCAACAAGGGAGTATCCACTAGATCTCGAGTTACAAATTTTTGTGAATATTACTCTTTTGTGTCTTCTCTTGAACCACAAAGGGTAGAAGAAGCACTTCGAGATCTGGATTGGATGATGGTCAAGCAAGGTGAGTTGAACAACTTCACTCAGAATCAAGTGTGGTCATTGGTGGAGAGACTAAGGCAAAACGTGATTGAAACTAAATGGATCTTCCGCAACAAACAAGATGAAAACGGCATGGTGATAAGGAATAAAGCAAGGTTAGTGACTCTAGGGTTCACCCAAATTGAAGGTTTGGATTTTGGTGAAACCTTTGCGCCGGTAGCTAGGCTTGAGTCAATTCGTATTTTATTGGCCTATGCTACTAACCTTGATTTCAAGCTCTACCAAATGGATGTGAAGAGTGCATTCCTCAACGGTCCAATCAATGAGTTAGTGTTTGTAGAGCAACCGCCAGGCTTCTAAGATCCAAAGTATCCTAATCATGTTTATAAGCTTCACAAGGCACTGTATGGGTTAAGCAAGCCCCATAAGCAAGGTATGAATGCCTTCGTAAATTTTCTTGTTAAAAACAGCTTTGAGATTGGCAAAGCCGATTCTATTCTTTTTACTAAAAGACATGATCATGATATCTTTGTGTGCCAAATATATGTAGACGACATTATATTTGGCTCTACTAACAAGTTTTTTAGTGAAGAGTTTAGTATAATGATGACCAAGCGCTTTGAGATGGGCGAATTGAAGTTCTTACTCGGTCTTCAAATCAAGCAACTCAAGGAAGGAACATTCATTTGCCAAACGAAGTATTTGAATGACATGGTCAAGAAGTTTGATATGAAGAATGCCAAGCCAATTCACATACCTATGCCATCAAGTGGGCACCTAGACCTCAATGAGCAAGGTAAAAACGTCAACCAAAAGGTATACCGTTCCATCATTGGCTCATTCCTTTACCTTTGTGCATCTAGGCCCGATATCATGCTTAGTGTACACGTGTGTAAGATTTCAAGCCACTCCAAAGGAGTGTCACCTTGTGGCTGTGAAGAGAATTCTTAGATATTTAGTGCATACTCCAAACCTTGGCCTTTGGTATCCTAAGGGAGCAAGGTTTAATCTCATTGGTTATGCTGATGCGGATTATGCCAAGTGCAAAGTGAGGAAGAGCACATCAGGCACTTGCCAATTCTTGGTCTTTCATGAAGCAAAACTTCGTCACCCTATCCACTGCCAAAGCGGAATACCTCCCGACGGGGAGTTGTTGTGCACAATTACTTTGGATGAAATAAACCTTGAGAGACTATGGCCTCAATATGAGCAAAATTTCACTCCTATGTGACAATGAGAGTGCCATCAAAATAGCCAACAACCCCGTCCAACACTCTCGAACCAAACACATAGATATTCGCCACCATTTCTTTAGAGACCATTCAAAAAGAGGTAACGTAGGCATCCAACATGTGAGAACCGATAAAACAATTGGCGGATATCTTTACCAAGCCTCTAGATGAAAGTAGGTTTTGTGAATTGAGAAGTGAACTAAATATCTTGGATTCTCGGAATGTAGCTTGATCTATTGCATGCATTTTGTTTGTTAGTGTAGGTTGCATATCACCTTATGGCAACTTGTACATTCAATTAATGGATGAACACTAGTCACTCCCTTATGGATAAATTGGATCTATGTGTATGGAGATCTGATTTTTCAATGAATGTTGGTCTTAGCACATTTTACAATAGGTTCCTACATGCCCACTCTCGAGGTTAAATTATCTTATCTCATGGTAATTTACTCTCTTTTGATTCTCGGATCGACCCATTTAACTTGTGGTTATTGTTTTATGTGATTGATTGAGTGCTAATCACAAGCTCAAATGGGGTTCATTTGTTCGACAAGCTTCCTTTAGTTTACCCTCAAAAATTCCTTGTGAAAATCACCTCCTTTGGTTCCTTGTAAAAGCTGGCATTTTGCACTGTTCGGAAACTTCTGCAAAATTTTAGAAAATTCCAAACAGTTCAAAATACCAAGTTCCCTACAATTTGCCTTCCTGGCATTTTTCACTCTCCGGATTTTTCCAAAAAAATGTTGGAGATTTCCGAACAGGCTATTTTCCCAGTGCTAACTTCCTCAGCTAGCTGGAAATTTCCACTCTTTGGACTTTTCTGAGAGTTTCAGAAAAATCCGAAAGCCCCCAGTCCGTTATAGACCCATCACCCGTGGACTCTCTTTCTCTCCTTTTTCTTCCTCTTCACCACGGGTTCCCCTCCCCAAAATTCGTCTCTTGCTCTTGGTGCTCTCCTCCACTTCCAATCTTGTGGGAGCACTCTTGGGTCCAAGGGGATTCTCTTCCTCAACTTTCCTTCTCAGCAATTATTCGTTTTTGAGGTATTATTTTCTATCTCCGATCTGTGTATCTACTTGTTTCAATCCTTGATTTTCTTCAGTGGAGATGTTCTTCTAGTGCCCTAGGTTGTGTAGCTCCAAATCCGTAGGTTTCTCATGGTGGATTCGTTCGGGATCTAGGGTTAGGGCACGGTTTGGCCCTTTTCGAATTTTCCGAAGCCCTCTTCGAAAATATCCAAAAGGCTCAAACCGAGCCAAACCCCTACCTCCCGCATGATTTTGTTCACTATTTCTACTTCTTTTTCTATTTATCACTCCTTAACACCTTATTTTCCATATCTTTTTCAAGGATTCGCAAAAGGATCGCCAACCGACATCTTTCCAAGCGTCCCCGGGACGCTTCCCATTCCGCATCCGAGCCTTCGGATCAGGAGTGGTCCAGCGCGGACACCGGGCAACCTCAAGTTGCAAATGTGGCCACGGGGAGCTCCCTTTCTCCCCATCATGTGGCACTGTCTTCGGCTTCTTCTCCGCCCCGTCGGTCCTCCGTCGAGGGCTCCTTTCAGCCTTCTCGCCATTCCACCAGTGAGGGCTCCTCCCGAGGTGCACAGTCTCCCCAACATGATGCTTCGAACGTCATTGGCCCTCTCGTCGTGTACTCCCCCATGAGGGACCCTCGCTATGCGAGGGATGACATCAACTGGTGCATCAAATCCACCGATGTGCTTCCACGCCATGAAGAGGATCCCTAGTCAGAGCGGTAATTTTCCTCAGACTATCGTTTCTGGAACTTCTTTCAATAGGATTTCTATGAGACCATCATCATGCCCTGATCCAACTGCACCCTTCCCATGCAGCTTGTGGATTGGGACTACTTTGCCTCTCTCAAGGATCCCGTCCTTGATGACGTCACTGAAGTATGCGACTACATGGATGCCAAGCCATTCATGGCTCTTCAATATGACTGGTGCGAGGAAATCGTTGCTCAATTCTATGCAACAGTCTTCTTTCAGCCAGACAATGGCCACACACTCCACTAGATGATCGAGGGTCAGTGGTATTCTATCACCTATGAAGACTTTGGTGCTTTCTGGGGCTTTGATATGAGGCGGTAGCAAAACTGGGAGAATCTCCACAACCATCCCATCTCCAATGACAGTGCCATTCTTCGCTTGTATGCTCCTGGGACTAGTGGTGAGCCCGAGAAGACCTTGGGTCTCAAGCCCTTCCATGCTCTCCTTAATCGCATCTTGAGAAAGATGCTTGTGCCCAAGGACAGGGATGCCAGCAACATCAACACCTATTCTCGCAATGTCCTGGTGATGTTTTCTCCTACTCATTTCTCTACCTTTGACTTTGTGTGGCAGAAGATCAGGTTTTCCTCATACATGCATCACAAGGGTCTTGGAAATGCTCCTCACATCATGAAGATGATTGAGCATGTCAGTAGCCTCACCTTTGTGAAGGAAGTCCCTCATACCAAGATCATTCCTCGCTTGGGCACTGTCTCTTATGCAGGGGCTTCCACTTCCTCCAGGGCAAGGGGGCCTGACATCCCATCTACCTCCTCTACTCCACAGGCTGCCCCCATCGCTCACTGGGAGCCTTCTCCCTTGTTTCGCATCTTGTGGAGTCTTTTTGGCCTTTGTTCTTCAGAGGCCAAAAAGAACCGTAAGGCACGCAACAAGTTGAAGAGGACAGCTCGGTGTGTGAAGGCCATGCAAGCTAAGATGGATATGCCTCCTTCACCTCTTGGCTATGAGGGGGAAGAGGAAGAGGCAGAGGACGAGGAGATTGAGGATCCCTTTGTCGGTCTCCCTCAAGACTTTGATTTTGGTTTTGGCTACCCTCCTCCTTCACCGCAAGATCCTCCTCAAGCTCCTTTCATTTGATCGGTGCTTCCACCTCCATTGTTGGTTTTTTGATGCCAAAGGGGGAGAATTATCTTTCTATCTAGTTGGTCGAACAATTTTAAAATTTGGATGCATGAGACTTTGTTTGCCTTCATTTGTGTTAGATCCAGGGCATTTATGTTTTTGCTTTCATGAGACTTTGGATGTTCTTGTTTGAGACTATGTGATTGTTAATAGCAAAATTTGGTAAAGATATGCCCGTAATCAAGATTGGATCTGAGGCGGATTTGAAGGAATAAAGAAGTTTTCCATAATAGTCAACGCATTGGCTGAAGCTGTATCGGCCGATATGGCATCGGATTCGGCAGCCGATACAAGTGTTCTAAATCGGACTTGGTTGAGTCGATATGGGTAGCCTGGGTTTGTGTTGCCTTTGGAGAAGGACTTGAAGACATTGCCAACTAGGAATTGAGTCCGGATAACGCAATTGTATCTATTGATTAGGAATAAGAGTTAGTTTCCTTTTAATAATATTGTGGTAAGAGTCCACCTAGGACTTATTTGTTTAGGCAAATTGTAAATAGTGTCCGGCAAGGACAAGGTCTGTATGTACGGGTATAAATATAAGCCTGAGGTCGAGGTAAAACAAGAACAGTTCAATACAACACTTTCGGCGCATCGCCACAACTTCTTTTTCGTTTTCTCGATGAGTTCATGCTTTGAGTTTGTCAGATGGAGGTATGGCTTGTTAATTTACTACATAACATAGTCAATCTAAGTCGATGGCTAATTTAGCCGTATCGGCTGAACCTTGCACAAGGTTTCATCGGTATCGGCTAAATCAGTTTATTAGCCTAGATTGGCATAAGGTATCTACCACCCTGAAAAACATGCAAAGGCTTGATTGTCTAGATATCATGCATCTTTTTACACTTTGTGCTACATCAGTCTTAGTCCTAATTAGAACCATGATCTTTAATCTGTCTCTTGCTTGTAATAGGGGTAGCATTGGGGTTTCAGCCAATCTTATCTGATATGACTGTCTATCTTTGTTTAAATTCCTTTAATCATGTTTTTCATGTTATATCTGCCCCTTATAAGAGGATCTCACTTTGGTTAAATATATCAAGCTTGCCTCGATATATTTATCTAGATTGATATTCTTGTATAAAGTTGTATCGGAGTATTAGCCAATACATTATCTATTTTAACCTAGTTATGATTCCATCGGCTAGTATCTAATTTTTGTCGATAGATTATATATTCACAGCCAATGGAGCATGATTAGGATTTGCTTTTTTTGTTTACCTTACATCTTACAGCCAATTCGATCAGATCGCATCGGCTAGGTCTGTACGGTATGTCATCGACTTATCAGCCGATCGGCTATCGTATATTTAACAGTTTTATTGTATATCTTGTTGGTTGCAGGATCAAACCAATTGGCACACCCTGAACCCGTTTGTCTAAGATTTGGACCTACACTGGAGTAAAGCAAATCTCCCAGACCGCCGTGTTTTGCATCAACACGCTTTTGGCACACCCAGTGGGACAAGACTTTCAAGATATCCATCATGCCAGAAATAACTGAAGACAATGTTTTCCCAATAACGGTTGAACAATTGTCTGATGAGCAAAAGGTGAAGATGGATCAGATGACTCAAGCTTTTCACAAGATGTATCTGGATTCTTTCACTGTCTCTCGGCATGGCAAAGTTATCCAGAAAGGCAAAGTAGTCTTCCCAAAGTCGGAGGCATAGTCCAATACCCAGCAAGATGGAGTCAAAACTGAAGAAATCAAGGCTAGAGAGGAAGAGCCAGTTATGGATGAGAACATCTCGTTACAAGATAGACTGGATTATTCAGTACATCAAGCTTTGATTAATAAGTCTAATGTGTTAGTAAACACGTTAACTAACATGGTCAAAAAGGCGATGGATGGAACTATAGTTGAACAGAAGGCAAAAGGCTCAGTATACTTCCCAAATAATGTGTTTCCTCCATATAGGACCATCAAAACTGAGATCCCAGGTTCTTCAGGGATGCAACAACAATTTACACCTGGGGGGCAGATATCTCAGTAAGATCAACAAAATCAGGCTCCAAGGATTATACCATCAACATCGGCTGGATTACAAAATCCTATTCAACAACCGATGGGAATTCAAGGAGGTCAAGTTCCTATTCAATAGCCAATTTTGCTAATAACATCATCTGGGCCACAATATGTGTATGAGATGCCTCAAAATTATCAATATCAATCTCATCCAACTTTCTTGGGTCAAACTTCAAGTTTTTAGCCTCAACCGATATCACCTCAACAATATTGGCCAGAACATGTTCCACAATAACAGTATCAACCTCAATATAACCACTATGAGTAGGTTCCACAGTTTGGAGGGCAACAACAGTGGGCCGGTATGATTGCAGAAGTTGTTAGGGAACAATTTGGTTTAAAACCCAAGGATAGTGAAAATATGTATCGGTATCCATATCCAAAGTATTTTGACAAGGTGTCATTGCCAAGCCAATACAAGATCCCAGACTTCTCGAAGATTTCAGGACAGGACAATGTTTCTACATATGAACATGTCAGCCAATTTTTAGCGCAATGTGGGGAGGCATCGGCTGTAGAAGCTTTGTGAGTCAGATTATTTTCATTATCATTGTTTGGATCGGCTTTCACATGGTTTTCTTCATTACCTTACCATTCTGTCAGAGGTTGAGCCGATCTAGAAAAACCATTTCATAGATACTTTTTCAATGGAGTCCAAGAGATGAAGTTGTCAGACTTAATATCAATCAGGCAGAGGTCTGATGAGTTGGTTCCAGACTATATTCAAAGGTTTAGAGATATGAGGAACAGATGTTATAGTTTGAACTTGACTGATTCACATCTTGCTGATTTAGCTTTCCAAGGGATGCTTGGCCAATAAGAGAAAGATTTTTTGCACAAGATTTTAAGAGTTTGGCTCATTGGGTTCAGAAAGTATCGGCTCATGAACAAAGATTCCAAGAGGCTAAGAGATTTACAAGGAAAGCTAATAATGTTAACAATATTTATAGCTACGAGCCAGAGTCAGAAGATGAAGATCCAGAGATCGGTTTGGCAGAGTGGTCAAGAAACAAGAAAACTGTTATTTGTCAATGGGTCAAAGACAATGGAAAAGAAGAGAGATATGATTTTGATATCAACAAAGCTGATAGAATATTTGATCTACTGCTTCAAGAGAAGCAAATACAACTTCCAGTGGGTCATGTGAT
Organism: Oryza officinalis; assembly: GCA_008326285.1. NCBI lineage: Eukaryota > Viridiplantae > Streptophyta > Magnoliopsida > Poales > Poaceae > Oryza > Oryza officinalis. The sequence continues at coordinate 15,772,784 of BDMV01000011.1, read as the reverse complement.
TCCATCGGCTCAAGAGTTGCGGAAAAGGAAATATTGCAAGTGGCATAACACTAGATCACATCATACAAACGAATGCAAGGTATTTAGGCAACAGATCCAATCGGCTGTAGAACAAGGCAGAATCAAGTTTGATGATGAAAAGAAGCCGATGAAGATTGAAGGCTATCCTTTTCATGTTAACATGGTCCACACCAATGAAACCGATAAGAGAAGTTATCGGACTTATCAACAAAATTAATTTAATTTTGTTAAATTAATCAACAAATACTAGAGAAAACAAGATAAGCAAGTCCAAATATATGCTCAAGATGATGAAGCTTGTTTTGATCCTCACTGGAGATGTGAGTTCTTTAGGTTTTGCTGGAACGAAGGGATGAGACTACCATCAATTGAAGATTGTCCATGATGCAGTGATGCAGATGCAATATTCTAAGGTAGTTGTCATAAACCAAGGAGTTCGAGAATTGAGAATCGGCCGATGCAAAAGAGGTTGTCAGTACACCAACGTTTAGGGCCGATTCATCAAGATTATTTCAAGGATGAAGGTGAAGACCAAGGAAAACAAGTTCAAAATCCTCAATGGTGTCCATCTGGAATTTTCACCAAGAATCGAAAGAGGAGGGTACAACGGCTGCGAAACCGATAGTGTATGCAGGAAGTTGATGAAGAGATTGATTATCGGCTGCAACGAACTAGGAAGGAGTGGCGTGTCAAATCCAAAATTGTATCAGCCGATGAAGTCAGAGCCGATAAGGTTTCAACATCTACAAAAACTAAAGCTATAGCTTCATCTTCAGTTAATATGGTGTTTGTGTTGCCAGTAGAATACGGTATACATGCAGCCGATAAGGAGATAGTAGAGTCCTTGGCGAGGTTAACACTAACACTAGAACAAGCTATCTTAAAAAACCTGAGGATGGTGAACATCGGCACTTGAGACCTTTATACATTAAGGGTTTTGTCAATGGGAAGCCGATGTCCAAAATGTTAGTTGATGGACGACCGGCTGTCAATCTTATGCCGTATACAACATTTAGAAAGCTTGGGAAGACTCCAGAAGATTTGATCAAGACCAACATGGTTTTGAAAGATTTTGGAGGGAATTCATCTGAAACAAAGAGAGTTCTGAATATTGAGTTGACAGTGGGTAGTAAAACAATTCCAACCACGTTTTTTGTCATTGATGAAAAGGGATCATATAGTTTGTTGTTAGGGAGAGACTAGATACATGAGAATTGTTGAATACCTTCAACAATGCATCAAAGTTTGATTCAGTAGCAAGAAGATCAGTTAGAAATCGTGCAAGCCAACAAGTCAGTTAATGTTACTATTACCGATTTAACTATCTGGGAGATGGAAGGAGTTGCTTGCTTGTCAGATAAAGTTTGGGAAGGAGATTTCTTAAAAGTGTCAGATTGTGATATTCAGCCTATCGGTGATGAAGGACCTCAGTTGTTACTTTGACGACGTAGAGATTAGCCCCAATGCATATGTAGAAGATTCTGTGGATGATTTTGAAGGAAAATTGAGGCAAGGGTTTATGTCGGCTGATGAGCTAGAAAAAGTAGATATTGGTGATGGTGATAGACCTAGGCCAACATTTGTAAGTACTAAATTGTCAGATATATTCAAAAAGGAATTAATTAAGCTGTTAAAAGAGTATAAAGATTGTTTTGCATGGGAGTATCATGAGATGCCAGGACTTAGCCGATCTATTGTAGAACATCGGCTCCCTATTAAACCAGGATATCGGCCATATAAACAGCCTCAGAGACGATTCAAGCCAGAAATATATGATGCTATCAAGGATGAGATTATGAGACTATGATGCCAATTTTATAAGGTCGTGCCGATATGCTGAGTGGGTTTCAAATATAGTGCCAGTAATCAAGAAAAATGGGAAGTTTAGAGTTTGTATTGATTTCAGAGATTTGAACAAAGCTACACCCAAGGATGAGTACTCAATGCCGATTGCTAATTTATTGGCTGATTCAACTTATGGACATAAGATTATCAGTTTTATGGATGCTAATGCAGGATATAATCAATTTTTTATGGCTGAAGAAGATATTCACAAAACAGTCTTTCGGTGTCCTGGTGCAATCGGCTTGTATGAGTGGGTTGTTAAGACTTTTGGTTTGAAGAGTACTAGTGCTACATATCAAAGAGCTATGAATTATATTTTTCATGATCTCATTGGTGTATTGGTTGAAATTTATATTCATGATGTGGTTGTAAAATCTAAAGAGATTGATGGACATATAGCCGATTTACGAAGAGTGCTGGAAAAAACAAGGAAGTATGGTTTAAAGATGAATCCTAACAAATAAGCTTTTCGTGTATCGGCTGGCAATTTCTTTGTTTTCTAGTTCATGAAAGGGAGATTGAGATTATCCCGAGGAGTATAAATGCTATTAAGGATATCGAACCGCCACAAAATAAAACCAAGTTGCAATCCTTGATCGGCAAAGTTAATTTTGTAATGAGATTTATTTCTAACTTATCAGGAAGAATTGAGCCTTTTACTCCATTGTTGAGGTTAAAAGCCGATCAGGAATTTGTTTGGGAGAAAAGCAACAGAAAGCATTGGACAATATTAATGAGTATATGAGTTCACCTCCAGTTTTAATGCCACCTCAGAGAGGGATTTCGTTCAAGCTTTACGTATCAGCCGATGAGAGGTCTATCGGCTCAGTTCTAGTTCAGGAGGTTGATGGAAAGTAAGGGCCATATTTTACCTTAGCAGAAGGCATCTGGATACAGAGACAAGGTGTACTCCTGCTGAGAAATTGTGTTTGTGTCTATATTTGTCATGTACAAAGTTGAGGCATTATTTGCTTTCAAATGAGTGCACAATAGTTTGCAAGGCCGATGTGCTAAAATATATACTATCAGCTCCGGTTTTGAAAGGTAAAGTTGGGAAGTGGATTTTTGCCATAACAGAATTTGATCTTAGATATGAATCGGCTAAAGTAGTAAAAGGACAAGCAGTTGTCGATTTTATTGTTCAACACCGAGATGAGTCAGTTAATTATGTTGAGATGATGCCTTGGACGTTATTCTTTGATGGATCTGCTTGTGCACATAGTTGTGGTATCGGCTTGGTAATCAATCAGTTGTCAGGGGGATATGAATGCAGGAATGAGATATTGAGGGTTTATAATGAGAAGTGCCAAGAGTTGATGAAAAATTTCAAGGTTATTACTGTGAAGCATATTCCCAGATAGCAGAATATTGAAGCCAATGATTTAGCTTAAGGTGCATCGGGCTATAAGACGATGTTGAAAGATATTGATATTGAGGTTATAAAAGTTGGTACCGATGATTGAAGGTATGATATTATTAATTATTTGAAGAATCCTTCTCAGTCGGCATCGAGAAAGTTGAAATATAAAACTTTAAAATATGTGTTACTTAATGAGGATTTATATTATCGAACGATTGATGAAGTTTTACTTAAATGTTTGAATCTGGAGGAGGCTAAAGTTGTCATGTGTGAAGTTCATGAAGGGATTTGTGGAGCACATCAATCGGCTCATAAAATGAGATGGTTACTTAAAAGAGTTGGATATTTTTGGTCGACAATGCTGGAGGATTACTTTAGATATTATAAGGGTTGTCAAGACTGTCAGAAATTTGGAACCATTCAGAGAGCACCAGCATCGGCTATGAATCCAATTATTAAGCCATGGCCGTTCAGAGGTTGGGGAATTGATATGATCGGCCAGATTAATCAACCATCGAGAAAGGGGCATAAATATATCCTGGTGGCAATGGATTATTTTACAAAATGGGTTGAAGCGATTCCTTTAAAGAGAGTTGATTCTAAAGATGCTATTGAATTTGTGAAGGAGCATATAATTTATCGGTTTAGGATTCCACAAACTATTACAACGGATCAGGGATATATTTTTATAGCCGATGAGTTTATTCAATTTGCTGACAGTATGGGCATCAAGTTGTTAAATTCTTTTACTTATTATGCACAAGCTAATGGGCAAGCTAAAACTTCTAACAAGAGTTCGATCAAGTTGATTAAGAGGAAGATTGCTGAATAACCTAAAAAGTGGCATACTACCCTGGCCGATTCGCTATGGGCTTATTGGATGGCATGTCATCAGGCTACACAAGTGCCACCTTATCAACTTGTATATGGGCATGAAGCTATTCTGCCATGGGAGACTAACATCGGCTCAAAAAGGATTTCTTTGCAAAATGAGTTATCAGCTGATGATTATCATAGCTTGATGATTGATGACTTGAAAGATTTGGCATAGGTCCGATTGCGCGCTTTAGAAAAAATCAAATGAGATAAGGAAAGAATTTCGAGACGTTATAATAAAAAAGTTGTGCCAAAGAATTTTGAGAAAGGAGAGCTTGTTTGGAAGTTAATCCTGCCAATGGAGACCAGAGATAACAAATTTGGAAAGTGGTCACCTAATTGGGAGGGACCCTATCGGATTCATAGTTGTGTGCCTGGAAATGCATATTTGCTTGAAGGTCTTGATGGAGAGGTTTTCGGAAGGGCTTTAAAAGGAAAATATTTGAAGAAGTATTACCTAAGTGTTTGGATCAATTCGTAATCGATTGTTTAGCTGATGTATGATAGAGCCGATCTATTGTAACATCGCCTTGAGATGGCCGATATTTGTTATCGCCCTTAGACCAAAATACAACAAAACCTTAGTAAGAAGCAAGTATGGAAGCCAAAGTCGGCTAGGAAACCGATGGATATATTATACAAAAATGTTAAAGTATGATAAGATGAATATATCAAGAGCGTACTGCTATTACATCAACCCAAAAAAAGCTTGGATTGTCGATATCGCTCGCAGGCGGATTTGGTCAACTTCTTCGATAATTTTAGCGTCATTGGCATCTGTTCCTGGGATCGGCTTCAAGGCTTTGTTTTGGGCTGCTAAGTGTTTAGCTGATGTCTTCAATTTGGCTCACTGGATGTCAATGGCTTTTGGGAGATCAGCTAGCTTTTGCTTTTCTTGAGTAATCTCTTTGCGAATTTGTTCCGATTTAGCTAGGAGAACAACTTCTTGTTATTCAAGCTCGATGATACATTTTTGGGTTGCTTCTGAGCTAGCAGTTAGTTCATCAAGTTTAGCCTTGTCGTTGTTCACTTGCTGCCAGCTACTTTGAAGGGTTGATTCCAAGGCTTTAAGCTCTCGCCGATCTGCAAGTCTTTGCTGCGCCCGTTCAACCTTAATTTGATAAGACTCGAGGAAGGCTGCTAGAGACATAGCATCAACGACTTCATCAGGCAGCTGATCTTGGATTTTTTGAAATCTACTCCTGATCGGCCCACAGTTGGTGACTAAGGCATCCAAGGAGGCAATGAGCCGATCGGCTATGTCCAATAGTTGGGCTTTTAAACTTTCGAAGATTGGGGACTTAGCCTTGCTATTGGTTTCTTCATCGTCTTCATCCAAGAACTGCTTGATGTCGAAAGAAAATATATCGGCTAAATTCTGCAAAACAAGATTGATGTTTAGTGACAAATGAGATTGAGCCGATGAAGTGTATTGATAAGTTTACCTGAGCCATCGGCGCAGCAGTGGTTTTTTCTTGTTCTTCTACATGGTGACTACCAGCAGCAGAAGGAGCTTGATTACTTGAAGACGGCCGATGAGGAGAAGCTGATGGAGCTCTAGGCTAAAAAGATAATAAGTATTAAGTGTCTGTGTATCAGCTGATGTTACAAGTTTGAGAAGTTTTGGATATTACCGATGCTATTGGGGAAGCTTGAGGACCTGGAGACAAGGAGGGTATCGGAAAGTGTTTGTCTTTGGCCATAGCCGATACAATCTTGGGCTGCGAAAAGCAAGTATTAGTAATTTTGTTAAAAAGTTAAGTCTGAAGATGAATTGTATCTTACCTTCACCTTGCCGATTGTTTTGCGTTGACGTGGTTTTGGTCAGGCTTGAGTGTCTGATTTAGCCGGTGATCTTGGAGGAATGGCTGCATCGGCTGAGGTTGGATCAGCTGTAGTCTGGTCTTCGGTGTCACTCATATCGGCTGTAGCTTTGTCAATTTCTTCCTCCATGATTGCTTCGTCCAAGAATTCTTCAACATCGGAATCAAGAGGAGTAATGCTATCGGTAGGTTTCCTGGGAGATGCAAGTTTGGGTTTCTTTGTCAAATTCTTGATGACCGGTGGTTTGCGCTTCCCACCAGCTTTAAGCATTGGTTCCCTGACTTGGCCTTCTAGCAAAGATTCTACCGAAGGGGCAGCGAAACCAATGATTGATGGAGCTAGGTCTCCTGATGGCATTAAGGCCAATGCATACACGATAGGCTGGCCGCTTAAGCTTTGAGCTGGAGGAAGAATATCTGGAACTTGCAAAGGAGAAAGTTAGATAATTTTTGAGAGATAAAGTTTGAGGTTGGTTGAAAATGAGAAAGCTTACGTGAGAACTAAGAGAAGGGATGATTGTAGTCAAAAAGTAGCTAGTCGGTAGATGGAACAAATGCTTCTTTCACTCACTCCACCATTTGTCAAACAATTGGCTGCGCAAGAGATGGATGTTTACATGGTTTAGAGATCCAAGTACAAGACCCTCAATGTTTAGAATTCTGTCCATCTGCAGAGCCAATGTCACAATATCCCTTGTCTGGATTTTTCTTGAGAAGTGCAAGCTGATTGGAAGTTAGCCTAAACCAAGTTATCTTGCAGCCGATGTTGGGTGGTAAAATTCATAAGACACTTGTACATTGTGGCCTTGGAATATTCCTGTTGGGAGGATGCATGGAGCGATGGCTAATACAAGTTCTCTTGAGCTGGGATCGGCTGCATCATTCAAGTCATTGAGCCTCAAATTGGCTGGTAGTTCATAATCTGTAAAGCTATCATAGGGGAACCATATTCTGGTGCTCCTGGCAAATCCATTGTAGAATTGGTCGAAGCATTCTTGAAAGACCTCAGCCGATGGTCCTGATCCTAGATAAGTTGATGCTGCCTCTCCAAAAGACATGCATCGGCGGGTGATAGATTCTTCATCGTGTGAGTGGTCCGATGGGAAGATTGATGAGTGTAAGGGAGTCCTTTCAGCAACATTGATTGTATACAAGTTTAACCATAGCTGTAAAAACCACCCAGGACCTCCATAACCAACAGGATTCCCTAAGAGAAGCTTGGCTGTTGACTGCCTTAGGGTTTGGTACACAACTCCGAGTAAGAATTTACCCAAGAGGATGGATTTCTTTGCTACCAGTGACTGGGCTAGATGCTGCATGTTTGCTGTTGGGCCACAGGTTGATCCACAGAAGATGAATCGTTCCAGCCAGAGGTTGAGGAAAGCTATATGTTCCCTATCTGTTACTGGTCCGGTGCCGATGTGCTTAGAGATATATCATGACCAACCACCCACATTTTTGGTGGATAGCTTATGTTCACATTTGATCTTCAAGGAGAAGGGGTTGGCCAATGAAGCAATGTCTAGACCAGTAAGCATCTCGATGTCTAACAAAGTGGGTGTCATTGGACCTTAACCAAACAGAAAGGCATTAAGAGTGCCGGACCAGAAGTAAGCAGCCGATGACAACATGGGTTCATCCTTCTTCATATCGGCTAAGGACAGAGTTAAGCACTGAGCTATGCCTACTTCTTCCCACATGGATTTCTTGGAAACCGATATTCTCTTGTACCAAGTTCTCCATCCATCCAAGCTAGAAGGCCATGATATAAATACAGTCTGCTAATCGGCCAAATTGGGCTTGGTCTGTTTGTAAGGGATTCTAGCGGTTTCGGCATTGATGAGGTAGAAGGGGTCTATATCGTCCATCGGTCCAAGAAAATAATGGGTTGGTTCTTTCAGGACCAGGATAGCAATTTGATCTCTTAAGTGCAACAATTGAAGAAAAAACAGGGAAGAATCAAAGGTTTGCTACAAAAGGGGATCTAAGAGCAGAATTCGACTTGAAACAGTGGCGGCAAGCAAAAGAAGCCAATAAGAGCTTGAGGGGTAGAAGAAACATACCAAGGGGACGTCGGTGATGGTGGCCATTGAAGCTTGAGGAAGACGATCGCTGGAAGTCAAGGGGATCACCGCTGGGAATTTACGTCATTGAGGAGGTCGCCAGAAAAGAGAGAGGAGGCTTGAGCAGCTTGGGCGGTTTTAGCGGCGGTGAAAAGTTAATGACGTGGGAGTTACAGCCGAGGGTGGTTATTATTTATGGCTCGCGGTTGTAACAGTCGAAGTACGGAAATAGCGGGAACTCTAGTTTTTTGTGGATCTAAGAGATAATTCCGTAGCATATCAATTTATACTTCAGAAATAGGGCGCATGTGTTAACAGCAAAATTTGGTAAAGATATGCCCGCAATCGAGATTGGATCCGAGGCGAATTTGAAGGAATAAAGGAGTTTTCCAAAATAGTTAGTGCATCGGCTAAAGCTATATCGGCCGATATGGGATCGGATTCGGTAACTGATACGGGTGTTCTGAATCGGACTTTGTTGAGCCGATATGGGTAGCCTGGGTTCGTGTTGACTTCGGAGAAGGACTTGAAGACATTGCCAACTAGGAATTGAGTCTGGATAAGGCAATTGTATCTATTGATTAGGAATAAGAGTTAGTTTCTTTTTTATAATATTGTGGTAAGAGTCCACCTAGGACTTGTTTGTTTAGGCAAATTGTAAATAGTGTCCGGCAAGGACAAGGTCTATATGTACGTGTATAAATATAAGCCTGAGGTCTATGTAAAACAAGAATAGTTCAATACAACACTTTCGGCGCATCGCCACAACTTCTTTTTCATTTTCTTGACGAGTTCATGCTTCGAGTTTGTCAGCTGGAGGTATGGCCTGTTAATTTACCACATAACTTAGCCAATCTAAGTCGATGGCTAATTTAGCCGTATCGGTCGAACCTTGCACAAGGTTTCGTCGGTATCGGCTAAATGAGTTTATTAGCCTAGATTGGCATAAGGTATCTACCACCCTGAAAAACATGCAAAGGCTTGATTGTCTAGATATCATGCATCTTTTTACACATTGTGCTGCATTAGCCTTAGTCCTAATTAGAACCATGATCTTTAGCCTGTCTCTTGCTTGTAATAGGGGTAGCATTGGGGTTTCAGCCAATCTTATCTGATATGACTGTCTAACTTTGTTTAAATTCCTTTAATCATGCTTTTCATGTTATATCTGCCCCTTAGACAAGGATCTCACTTTGGATAAATATATCAAGCTTGCCTCGGTATATTTATCTAGATTGATATTCTTGTATAAGGCTGTATCGGAGTATTAGCCGATACATTATCTATTTTAACCTGGTTATGATTCCATCAGCTAGTATCTAATTTATGTCTATAGATTACATATTCACAGCCGATGGAGCATGATTAGGGTTTGCTTTATTTTATTTACCTTACATCTTACAACCGATTCGGTTAGATCGCATCGGCAAGGTCCATACGGTATGTCATCGGCTTATCAGCAGATTGGCTATCGTATATTTAACTGTTTTATTGTATATCTTGTTGGTTGCAGGATCAAACCAACTGCCACACCCTAAACCCGTTTGTCTAAGATTTGGACCTGCACTGGAGTAAAGCAAATCTCCCAGGCCACCGTGTTTTGCATCAACAGTGATGTAATGTTATTTATCCTTTTGTCTAATGGTGTGGATGATAGACATCATATGCATTGTTATTCAATTTCATTATGAATCTTGTATGAGCTTATTGATGGGTGCAAAGTTTTAGGGGTAGCTCTCTACTTGCCTCTAATGCATAACTTTAGGGGAGCAATCCTACTAAAGCTTTGAACCTAAATCTCAATTTTATACAATGTCTATTGTGTTCTAATAGTATTGTCATCAATCACCAAAAAGGGAGAGACTGAAAGTGCATCTAGGCCCCTAATTATTTTGGTGATTAATAACAATGCAATTAGAGAGGACTAACAACTTATTTTAGTATGAGTGAAGGAATGTTAGATCCCGGTGAAGCGATGTTCAAAGCAAAACCTGTTCAAGCGGATAAAACGATGGGATGCGGCATATGTGCAAATGGTAAAATGTAAATGTTCATTTGTTTGTATCATTGGGAAAGCCGTACTATTAAGGGGATGTTGCTTTGATATCTATGGATGAGAAAAGCGCTCAAAAGTCTTTGTTGAAGTGGTTCACTTTCTTAGATTTGTGTACTGGTGTTTTTCAGAATTTTCTAAAATCAACTTTGGAATTTTCCAAAGTGCTTTTGCCTTCAAAAAAGGTACTGGTGTTTTTTGGATATTTTCGTAAGCCTCTTCAGAATTTTTCGAATCTTGCAATTTCAGTACTGGTCTTTTTTGGAAGTTTCTGAACGAGTTTCGGAAATTTCCAAACTATGTTGGAAAGCCTGTCTTCGGTACCGGTGATCTTCGGATTTTTTCGAAGTGAGGTTCAGAAATTTTCGAAGCTGCATGTTTGGTACTAGTGGTTTTCGGAATTTTCCGAAAGTTTTCGAAAATATCCGAACAGTACTTCAAGTTGAATTTTCTTGTACTGGTGTTTTTCGGAAGTTTCCGAAAACGCTTCAGAATTTTTCGAAAAAGGGAATCTTTACCCACCAACGAGCAGAATTGAGGGTGTGGATATAAATACCCCTCTCCCCCTCCAAGTCAATACTGCTGGTTCCAATGAATACTTTTGCCCTTGGCTTGCTTTTCATTTGAGATCCACTTTGAGCTTTGCTCTCTTATTTCTCCTCTGCACCGATCTTCAAGTCTTGGCTTCGTGTGTGTGTGAGAGAGAGTTGTTGATTTGAGTTCGTGTGAGTGCTTGGTGTTGACTTCGTGAAAATTTATTGAGCACTAGTTTCATCCCCAAGAGATTCTTGCTTCATCTTTTAATATTGGAGGTTGAGGACTTCTAGATGGCTAGGTTTCACTTTTGAGCCACCGATCTACTTGTGATTGGCTGGAAGAAGTTTGTAAAGGTCGGATCTCACCTTCAAAAGGGAAGAGATACCACTAGTGGAAGGAGGAGTGCTTTGTGCAATCTCTTGAGGAAAGGGTTAGCGAAGACCTGGCTCTTTGTGAGCTCCTCAACGAAGACTAGAATCCCCTCAAGGATTTGAACTTCGGGGAACAACTCAACTTGCAAGAACCTCGGTAATATTACTTTCCCTCTCCCTTTCTCTAGCTTTGCATGGTTGTGTTGAAATAGGTTTAGCTGCTGGTTGTGCTTGCTATTAGGGTTTATGTCTGCTAGATCTAGTTTTTTAATTGTGCTTGCTGTTGCTCTACCATTTTCAGAATATCCAAAGCTATTGGAAATATCCGAAGCTCTTTGGATATATCCGAAAATTCCAGCTTCCACATTTACTCAAGTTTTAAATTATCTTATTCACCACCCCCTATAGGTCTAAGTGACCCTTTCATTTCATTAATCATATTATGACTATAGATGTATATAACTTTATTTTTAACTAGTGCTTTCCCCGTCAATGGCGCTAGAAATGCTTGTTGGTATTTCTTACGTTCACAGATAAATCTGCAAGCGCACGGATACTGTTGTAGCACTTCACCCATGAGTATTCCCAAAGGTATCATATTTATATTTCTGCAGGGAATGTGGTGGTGTAAAGACATAGTTTATACATCATTAATCAATCTATAATTAACTCACCATAGTCTAAACAAGGGTTATGTTAACGCCAAAATTTGGTAAGATTCTTTAGTGGAGAACTCATGCTTCAAAATTATCTTCTTTCTGGTCTTGATAACTCAAAAAATTGATCCTCCTTTGCTTCTTGCCATCGGCTCTCATAAGTCGATACCTTCTGTGCTAAATGAGCTAGACTGTCAAACTCGTGGCAGAAGAATCTATCCTTGATAGGTGCTGACAATCCTTGAAATATAAGATCTGCTAACTGCTCATCACTTAAGCTCAAACAATAACATTGGCTGTGGACATTATAAAATGTTTGAATATATTCCATAGCCGATTCATCGTCTTGCTACTCAACTAATATTAAGTCTAAAAGCTTCATTTCATCTATGCTAGCAAAGAAGTATTTGTGAAATTGCTTTTTCAAATCGGCTCAGCTTCTGATAGAGTTTGGAGGTAATGATGAAAACCATATAAAAGCCGATCCAGTCGAAGACAACGGAAAAAATCTAACTTTCAGAGCTTCTTCAGCCGATGCTTCCTCACATTGTGCTAAAAATCGGCTGATGTGTTCAATTGTAGATATACTGTCCTGCCTTGAAAACTTGGAAAAGTATGGAATCTTGAATTGGCGTGGAAGTGGAACTCTATCGTACCATTCAGGATATGGTTGCCGATACATGTGGATCTACTCCTTAGGTCTGATTTCAAATTATTCTCACATCATCTTAATAATTCTATCGGCCAAATCATTATTCTCCTGGTGCTATTGTTCTTTGTCGTACTGATGGGTACTGTTCTTTTCATATATTCATATTCTTCACCATGCCGATACTGATGAGGTTCTTCTGGCCAATATTGATATGGTTGTCCGTCGAACCTAATTCCTTGAGAAATCAATTCATCAACTGCTTTGTTGATCAAATCCTACAATGTATTCATCAAAACTCCAGATTGATCGAACAAGGCATGCTGAACTGCTTCATCAACTATATCTTGAGGTGTTTCAATCATCGGCTTGGGGAATTGAGTCTTTTAAATCGAACCCTACTGTGCCATGATGAAAGATTGAAGACAACGCTTTTGAAAAATCAGCCATAGATTGCTCCATTTGTTGCCTCTGTTCCTCTGTCAAATTCTTCATTGTGACTAGGATCTTGGCATCGACTTCCTCTTCAGACATATTGGTACAAAATTCGTGTCCGACTGGACATACCAAGAAATGTGTTGACGCAAAATATGTTTCATCAGGTGTGCCAAAAGATGTGTTGACGTAGATCTGCTTAGCTCCAGTGCAGGTCCTAAACTTTGATAAGATGTGGGCGTGCCAATCAGTTTGATCCTGCAACTGACAAGATATATAAATTGTCGATTAAACAGCCGATCAGCTAACAAGCTGATGTAACGATACTAGCCGATGTAGCGATTCTAGCTGATATCGATAAGGTTTTGAACAATCGGCTATATGTCCAATGTAGATTCTGACACTGGGATAAATAATGATATAAAGGCAATCGGTTGATGATAATGTAAGAAGATGATGAACCCATCGGCCGATATAAATGTGACAAAGTAGAAATCCAATGAACCATTTAGCCGATATAGATATAATGAAGCAAAGATTCAACAAGTCAATCGATCGATATGATATAGAATATTAGATGATCCGACGGTTAAAGCATACATTGGTTGAAAGTCCAATGTTATTAAATCCAAACGATTAAGTGATCAATGAAACCTTTGCTGCAATCGGCTACAACCAGCTTGTATATAATCCTTATAAGCCGATGCAACACTTAAACAATATTTAGATAACTCATCGGCTGAAATCCCGATGAAACAATGATTGATGCCTACTGACATTAAATAAATCTAAACTTACAACCACAACCCTATAGGTCGAACCTAATCGATGCAGCATAAGGTTGATAATTGCTAGATAGGCAACACTTGTGTCGGCCCGATTAGAATATTGGACTCAACCGAGGAAGTCCTAGCCGTGCCAGCGCAAGCGAAGATGACATAACTCACTTCTTGCCGAAGGTTGAACTTAGTCGATGCAGCCCATGCTCGAAAATAAGAACTCGTCGAGAGTAAATTAGGGTGGCGATGCACCGAAAGTAATTGTATTGATCTATGGAGATATATTACAAAGACCTCGGGTGTACATATTTATACCCATAGGCCGATAAGAGTCCTAATTGGACACAAACTTTCCTAAATACAAAACTTGCCTAATTAATAGATAAATTAAGCTGCCATGTCGTTCTCTTCACGATTCCTGCTTGAACTCGGTCTCTTTTGGAGAAGCTTTCCATCGACTGATTGTGTTCTTTCCTTAACTGAATCCACTAAAGAATCTTAGCAAATTTTGGCGTTAATAGGTTAGGATAAATATGATTAAGGATAGTGTGACACATATAGGAGATTCACCTTTAGTTAATTAGTATAGTGAAAAAGGGCATAAGAAAACTACGATACAACTGTATTTCTATATTACTCATGTTTTGTATATACTTAACACATACATTCTTACAAGGCTAGAACTTACTTCTATGTACCCCGGTACTACCGAGAAACCACTCCCTGCTGTTCTGCCAACGTGGTTATGGCATTTACGCACTCTTACGTCAAACCCGAATGTGGAGGAATACAAAAGATGGACAAAGCTGCCACCACCTGCTGCCTACCTCAATTTCTGTGGGGCACACCCGCATCCAACAATATTTATCTAACCTAAGCACCATGCTTATGTTAGTAAATAATATCACTAACTTCCCCGGGACTCCCACCCTTCAGATGGACCAGTTAGAGCTAAAGCAACTCATCAAGGTCATTGGACCATTACCATAGCATAGATCGACTAGCCTAATCAAGTGAAGCATATAAATGAAGTACATCCTATTCATAAAGCAGTATATGAATTATGAACACAAGAATATAAAGAAGATAATTCTATTAATTCAATTATAGTCTTACAAAAAGAGTAAAGTACTAAAGACATACAGGAACCTCCGAGAAGACTATAGGACTGAAGATACTCTAAGCCTATTTCCACTAATACTATAGAAATACAATCTAGATAGAGAGAATTGCTTCTTGAGGTGTGTGTTATGAAGTGAGAAGCTCCTCTTCTTTTATAGCCTCCCAATGACGGTTGTATGGCAGTGCAGGAGGAAGCGCCACGTGGAAGATGAGGCCGAGCGGCATCACCCCTGGTTCGGCCGAACCAGGCAAACCACCATCGGCCACCAAATTTGGCCAGTGGATGACAGGTGGGTCCCTTAGTTGGTTGAGGTTGGTTTGGGCCCCACCTTAGGTCGGTTTAGCCTGACTTGTGGGCCTCTCAATCCGTGTGCTCGCATGTGATTTGTCGGAGGTGTGTTTCTTTGCATGCCGGCTTCATTTCTCTTTCACTTTGATGTATGTTCTCTGCATCCATGTTAATTCTCCAAGTCTAGTACAACTATATTAGTTATTATTGATATATGTGTAAGAAATGTTGGTTCTCCCTTTGTTTATTATGATAGTTAGCAGTCGAAATTGGTACTTAACGACCGTTAATAATAGACAAAGGGCTCTCTCTTCTCTGTTCATCTCTTCCTGACTCTATTGCTTCCTCGGAACACACCACCTTCTATTCTTGTGTTGCTTCTGCCTCCCTAGTTCTAAGCACCTACGCGCATTGGTACTCAAAACGAGCAGGCCTTCGAATCTCCGTCCACCTGAGAACCTGACGGGTAGGTGGGCGATCAAGTTTTTGGAGAACGCGTTCTATGCGCGACTACTCTCGGCACTGCAGCCTCTTCATCACGATCTGCTTCCTCTACGTCAATGGCAACCAACAGAGAGAAAGGCGACACTCAAGGAGCAGAGAACGTCAACACCAACGAAGACAACTACAACAACAATACCTCATCTTCTAAAGCGTTCTCTGGGTATATCACTTTATTTACCTTAGTGTTACATATATTACTAGATGATACTATTATTGTTACTAGCATGTTCATGTTTAGCACTATCACTGAATCATTCCGTTATTCATATGTCATGTTTATTATCTTGTTTTTTGGATTAAAATATGTCGAATTATGACTTTATTTTCAACACTATATCTATTTTCGAGAAAAAAATTCTAAGTTCATTTCCGTTTCTAAAAATTGTCATGTCTGGAAATTCACAAGTAATTTTCAAACTAATTTGTGCATTAAACCCTCGTCCAGGAATCAGCCGAGGTACACAAATCGACAATTTGAATATACAGTACCAAATACACTAATATGATAAATACTTATAGAAGAGGCACTTAGTCTTCACCACGAAGGAAACAGCAACGGAAAACAAAAATCTAACGAAGCTTCAACTCAACTCTCACAGGCAACTCAACTGGGATCTAAGCCAAAGGTATTCTTCTTCTAGATCCTTTTTCTTCAACTAAGGTTAATGATTATTGCAAGGTGAGTACATGGAATATTCAACAAGCCACACATCAAGTATGCAAGTGCAAGGGATACCAAAGAATGACAATAATAGGGTTCATTTACAAAGGCAGCATTTAGCAAATATTTGATAGTAGTAAAACAGTTGAGTAATTAAATAACAATATTAACCAATCACTGAAAAACACTCCAATGCTGCACAGGCCCAACCATCCATGAACAACCATGCCCGAGTGCATAGACCCAACCTCCAAACTAGGAATTAGCCATTTCATACCAGGAGCTAAACCAATTATCACCATTTATCACATTATTATTATTAATGAGTAGTATGGAACTAATCACGGAAAACATTGTTAGGCTCGCCTATAACCGCGGGCATGGCTATTTGAATAGTTTTACTCCGGTCAGAGATGTACCAATGTACCCACAAGACACAGCCCTACAACATGTTGCCATGCCCTCAGTACCATCATGGTACCTCGAAATGGAACTGTGACAAGATACCTAGCATAACACAACTCAATATAGTGCACCGCTCCCAGATCATAGTTGCCCCCTTTAGCCAAGGTATGGACTCCCTAGCGATCCCCCGTAGGCTTATCTCCGCCACTTCACAATCTGGCACTCTACATTGAATCATGCTACACCAAGCATCTAGTCATTGCCCACGCTGGCTTGTGATTAGTACGGTTAATACTTCACAACGATAGCTCGCGAATAGGTCCTTAATTGTCATGAGCACGACCATCAAAACCATGTGCTCATAACCCACCATTAATCAAGTTTAGTTGGACCAATTAATTAACCAATCATGATTAGCCATTGTGAGCTACCATTAAATATCCATCATTAAGGAATAGTGAAACATTAGTTATCCCAACAGTATGTTAATGTTCCTAAGCATGACTAAGCAATTATATCTAATATCTAGCTAAACCAATATATAAGGCCCAAACTAGTCAAATTATAACTCATAGGATAATCAAGTCATCTTTAGCCATAACATAGGGAAAATGTTCATATCACCCAATGACATTCGAAAATAAATGCATATTTGAATGAAATAGAGAATTTAAATATAAGACCAACATGCTCAAAGGGTGTTTTGGGATTTGTGTGACTTGCCTTGCAAACAAGCGTCTTCAAGAGCTTCTTCAATGAACAAACAATCCTCTGAAACGACGGAAAGCTAAACCTACAACACAAAACAAGGAAAAAGACTAATAAAAACCAAATAAATAGCATAATAAAGTGCATAATAGATAGACCTTGAATTTAGATGAATTTATAGACTTGAATGGCCTCATTCCAAGTTTATATGAATTAGTTATGAATTAATAAAGTTTTAATCAATTAAAAGCTATAAAGAAAACAACCTAAATGATTTACGACATCATATTAAATTATTTTTTACTGGAAAAGGATAATAATGACATCAGCAAGGGAAGGGAATGTGTTGAGTCAATGACAAATGGGACCCACATGTCATAGAGAGGAGTAGTGGACCGAGCCTACCATGAACCCAAAGTCCACAGAAGTGGTCCACGGGATGAATGGCTAGGATCGTCTTGACTAGGGTTTGACCATGATCTGATGGCTTAGGTTAGATCCGATTAAGTTTTAGAGATGATGGCCACGCAGGACAAAAGAGTGACATGGCATTGAGATGGCTAGGGCACGGAAAAACTCGAGAAAAAGGTGGAAAAGGGAGAAGAGGTCTGGGGCAAACTATTTATAGCCAAAGGAGGAGGAGATTGATGCGGATTTGAGGGGATTCGGCGGCGGAGGAGTTAGGGTTCATCCCGAGTTCGTCGTGATAAGAACGGGGCCAAAATTCGTGGGATTTAGCACGAGATTGATAGGGTTTTCTTAAGGGAAAGGAAGATGAGATCGAGAGGATTTCGTTTTCGCAACCAATTTGAGAAGAGGAGCAACGGGGAGACCGGATTCGATGTGGGAAACGGCGGCTTGCACACGGCACGGGAGGTAGGCGGCTGGACGTTTGGGACGACACTGTGAGGGTGGGCCCCATGTGTCAGCGAAAGGAGGGACAGAGGGAGGCATTGTGGACTTTGCTGCGACTGCTGCTTGGCTGGGCCAAAGAAGACAGGGAGGCGAACTAGACTTTTGTTTCTCTATTTAGCTGGCTTGACGGGAAGGAAAGATGGACTTTCGGCCGGGAGAGGGAGAGGAGGCAGGCCGGGCTGGCCGGAGAGAGAGAGAGAGGGGTGAAAAAGATGGGCCGGATTCGACCCAGAGACCTTGGAGAGAATTAAATTACTTTTTTCAATTTAACTAATTTCTGAAATGATCTTTCATTTATTAAAAAAACTTCCAATGCTCAAATAATTCCAAGAAAAATCCTGAAAATATTTGGACACACAAAGTATTTTAAAAAATTTATCTAGCTCAATTTTATGTTCAAATTTTTCATAAATTTTATTTAAACACTTACTTTAATTATTAAATAATTTCTCAAAATTTCTTTTTTATAACAATTTATAATTTAGCGATTTTTAGGTTGTGACAAAAATTCTAATCGACGTTTTTCATTTTCGAAAATAGATCCGAAATCCTAACCTTTCCGAACCGTTTGCAACCTGCATGCGCTCCAGCCCTCTGCAGCTTCTTTCCCATAGCTGTCGAATGGCTGATGGCACAACGTGAAGATGACGAGCAGCTGATGACAGGTCGGTCTCAGGCTGATGGCTAAAAAAGGACGCAGATCCTCTGCAATCACACACCTTTGTGTGGGGCCCACCCGTCAGCTGCAGTTACTGCACGGCAGTAATTGCAGACAATTCCCCTCGCTCTCTCTCGCTTCTGGGCTGGCGGCTCGGCTTAGGCGGTGGTTGGGCCGCTACTGGGTCATTCGGCCCATGGCCCATGCCATGCCCTGCCCTCCATCCCACCATTCCCCTTTGCGGCTTCTTCCTCCTTTCCTTGCCCGGTCCGCCGCCGCATACCATCCATGGCGACTCGCGAGCTGCGTCCTAGCGATGGCACAAGAACTCCGATGGCGTGCCCTGCGGGGAGGCGCAACTCGGCCGAGGCCGAGAAAAGACTGCACGCGCTCGACGACCGGATGCTACAAACAAGGTACTGAAATCTCTTAGCCCAGGCGTCGGAAGTTCTGTTTGGACAATCGCGAGTTACCTGGCCGACGTATCTGCGTCCTTCTGTCTGTCGAATTTGTGAGAAATGGAAGAAACAGAAATCATCCGTGACCAACGCTGGTACATCGGTGGTACGTTCGCTCGTTTCTAGATCTATAATTTTGTTGATGTTGGAGTGTTATTGACAAATCGCATTGGTGATTTATTGGTTCCGACGCGCTGGTGTTTCTCATAGAGGAGAAACAATTTTACTGACTGAATTGAGGACTAGAAATAGACTAGTATCCTAAGAAAGAATCAAACAAGGAGAGGACCACTAACCATGATCCGAGGTTGGTTTTGTTTCAAGATGAGTCTTTTTTTTTACAAAAAAAAGTGTAGACCAAGTAGTATAGAGCTACTGGAGAAATCACCTCTATGTTTTTTTCATTCAGATCGACTAATTACAACTTTTTTGAAAACCAGTTCGTATATCTTGTAGTACCAATTAGGTCTGTGATTGACCATTTACACATCTATTCATAAAATATTTAATAAACTTAGACCCATTCCACTTAGATGCTCCCTGTGCTGCTTTTTGTTTCGGGTAGTTTTGTTCACCTTGGTAGTTCTTACTAACCTTTTCGTTTGTAATAAAGAGACCAGGTAATTATGTCACTACTGCATTCTCTGACATTATTGCACTTTCTACTTCATACTTGTTTTTCTTTGTTGGAAAATTGAATGGCAAAAGATCTGGCTGATGCATATTAAAACACTCAAATGCACTTCAAAAGTCCATCTTCCTTCTATAGAGTATGACCTGTCGCAGGCTGCACCATCATGCACCCTTGCTTCTAGCTTCTGAGCCTTGAGAAGACATTGGCAAATTGTCAACTGCTGGACTACTCTTCTTGGATCTAACCTTTCGGTTAGTATCCAAGTTGGCTTTGAATTTGATTACATGACTTCTCTTTCCTTAAATTTTAGTTGCATTTCTCAGTTCTTCATGGTTTCTCACAGACTCTTGAATCAGTTTGTCATCTTTCCCAGTCTGTTCATTTTCCTTGCTGATAAAAATTGTAACAGATATTAATTAAGAAATATATTGAGGATATGGATGGATTATACTAAGTAATTGGAAACCAAAATGTGATTTAAAACTATAATGTCTGTTCACTTACAGAACAATGTTTCCTCTCACTGGTGACATTTCTGCACAAGAAAAGCAGAATTCACATCCACACCTTGACACCATGAAAGAAATATGATGTAAGAGTTTAGCAAGAAAAAAAAGGACACCACATATACATACAAAGTACTCCTTGCAGTTGAGCCATACACACTAGATATTGTTTTGATGTAAACATGTACAGTAGAATGAAAATATTTTTTTACTAGAAAGCCATGAGCATAATGGATAAATAGGGTAGTTCGAACAATTTACATGAATCTCCAATACAAGCAATCATACTACAATCCTGAACATGATTCGTTGTTTTATTATATTTACAATAAAAAAAACTTTTTTGTACAATTAGTTACATGATAACTACTGTAATTAATTGCTGTATTTTGTTGCATACCTCAAAATCATTTCTTATATTGTGGATGAACAGCAAACCTTTGCTTTACAGTAACCAATTAACCATAGAAAGTCCATTTTAAGCTATGACAACTATAGAAGCAGTGATCAAATATAACGTCGCACTAAGAGAAACTCATTTTCGTCCATGGATTAGTCTTTTACTATTAATTAGAGTGATCTCATGACTGGACTTTTTGCCAAATATTCATAAAGACAATAAAGAATAGATAAATCCATATTAGAACTCTAAAGGGCCAAAACATCCAAATGTCCACAAAGCCTTTATTATATAATTTTATTTTTCCTTACAAAGAACATAACAAAAATATGTTTCATATGAACATAACTAAAATTGTGTTTCTTGTGCACTCTTAAGTTGTTTCTTGTGCAATGACCTATTTGGTGATAATGTGCGCAATCATTATATAATTCCTGGATTTATATATCTCTTGGTGTTATAATGATTCTTGATAGATCCGTGTTGTTTTTAGAAATATTAGAGTTCCACTTTGTAGAAAAAAAAAAGATGCCCTTGTCAATTGAATGGGTAGAAAGGAACATGTTAAAAGATGGATATCCTCAGTAATTCCGACATAAAGCATCTGCAATGCTGTATACATAAAGTTTTTGTCTAGCCGTATATTTTCCTTAATGGATTGGAATCAGGAATTTTAAAAACTTCCACTTTAATGAAAGGTATTGGTGATCACAGAAGGCAGTATGGTTGGAATGTATAGACCTCACTGTTTGTATGTGGAACATACTGCATGATCAACAAAAACTGCCATCCATCAGTCTTGGTAATGAAATCAAGGGCATTCTTTCAGAAAAGAGAAGAGAAAAAGCCTACTATAAGTGAATCTACCTTTGATGAAGCAAATCATTACAGTCGTACTGTGCTATCCAAAAGATTAGAACTTACAAAACTATCCTCGGTTGAAATCTACTGCTAGTAGCAAAATAGCAGTATTCTAAGATGAATTTTACTTCTTTAATAGAGAAGGATTCAACCAAAACAGGCATACCAGGTAAAGCAAAGAAGAAAACTTAAATAATGAGCAAGATGTTTACCAACAAGTTATGATGCTACATCCTTCAGTCCACTCAATCAATATGCTACAGTTAGGGCATGACCTCCAACCTCTTGCAATAGCCAGCCTCTGCAGCACATCTAGCCGTTCATCCCCAACATCCACCATCCCCTCCGTAGTCATCCCTTCCAAAAATTTTCCACAACTGCCACACCTTAATATTGAAGCATCCCTTAACACTGTGGCTGTCCATGCATTGCGCACATCACCCACAACATGCTTGGACCAGAACTCATAGGTAAGCTCTCCAATGGTACACCCAGGCTCAGGGCAGCGAATGGGCATACCACCCCCCAATACACGATAACTGATATGATCGACAATACAATTGAAGCAGAAGAAGTGGGGGCAACCTTGGTAGTAGGAGCGCCTATGCATCGCTTTGTATTCCATGCATATCACGCAGAGGAATGTCTCAGCATCAAAGTCATCGATCTCAACCAAAGCCTTCTCCTCTTTGCTTGCCATGTTGCTAATGTATTATGTTGCTGTGGTGACCTTATCTCTCTACCCAACACTTGTTTTATAGTTGACTCTGAACAACTTTCTTGTCATACATCTCCTTTTGCAAATCCTGCACATATTAACAAATGGTTGGACGGCTCAAAATCATTGGTATGAGGTGTCATAGATGGTCATAGTGATCACTATAATTTGTCTTTCTTGTGCCTTTTTTTGAAAAAGATTTTCATCATTTACTTTTTAGGGTACAATCTGGTACGCTAGCGACAAAGGAAGAGTGAAAAATCGTGCTAAGATGCACTCCGACACGCATATACGCTGGCTGGATTGCCACATGGAGTCCATTAATGTCACTGTTTTATCACCTGTTGCTTGCTACTTTCCTCCAGAACCTAGCTAGATAGCATATTCCAAGCTAAGCTTTCAATAATGAAGAATTCCAGGTTTTGACATGCATACCATATTAGAAAGTTGAGAACATGCCATTTCCACTTGAATCAAAAATCCAATTCCATAAGTAAAATCAAGCACTCTAGTCTAAGGAACCCTTCATTAATTTTTTTCTGGCCAAAATGTTCCATGGATTCAAAACCCAGCATTAATTAGAACATCAACAGAACAGCCACCAAGGAGACTACAGAGATGGAAGCGTAAGGAATTCAAATAAGGAGAGGGTGTCATTCAAGAACCAATGTTTCTGTGGTTCTGAAACCTCCATATGTAGTTCCCAATTTAGGACCACTCAAAGAAACTGAGATGATATTAAAAATGGCAGAGATACATCATAATGCCATATCGGTATCAAGGAAATCTGATTCTCCAATTTAGGTATTGATTTATTTATGTTGATCATATTGTGGCACATATGCCAGATGACAATGAAATCTCAGTTTTATCAGGGCGACCATTCTTGTGAACAGCAAATGCAGTGTCAACATGGAGGGGAAAATTATGGTCAGCTATTATGAACTCTTGTGGTAAACAGAGATTGCCGCGAATGTCGTTTTATCATTCTATGTATGGTTTGTAGTTTGCAATGAAGTAATGGATTAAGTGCTACACTGTTTCTGTTGTCCCATTGCCAGTTTTAGTTTCATCCTTTCAGATGATGCATCCACTAAGCTTACTAGTCTTGAATCAAGTTAATCTCCATCATATTACTTGTTGGCATGCCTAGATAGTCCCAGTGGAGGCTAGCTGAGTGATCTCTTGGAAAAAGATTATGAGATATGTGGGTCTATGTGAAAGATTGGAGCTCGCCATATGTGAGTTGGTGAGCAGTCGGTGGTGGCACACACCGACGGCAAGCCCATGGGGCCACCAGAGTAGTCCTAGAGCTGTCTTTGCATTAGAAGTGAAGGCTCTGCAGCTGATATAGAAAGTTGTGCATGTGAAAAAAACCTGGAATTCTCCACTGTGGAAGGCCTATCATGGAAGGTGTTAAAAATGACTAGGTCCCTAGGGAAAATATAAGATTGGCAATAATAAGTGATAAAATGGTAAATAGTATTCCAGGTGGCAGTCCAACCGCTGTAAATGTTATTTGAGTGTTTGACTGTATCCTCGCATGATGATGCGCTCTTCCATTGTCGCAAGTGTACCAAATTGTATCCAAAGAAATAAACGATGAGAATATTTATATTAATCACTATAGCAATGTACGACAACCAATACTAACAATTTTGAGTTGTCAAGGCATTTGTCA
The DNA here is from genome assembly GCA_008326285.1 of Oryza officinalis. Lineage (NCBI taxonomy): Eukaryota > Viridiplantae > Streptophyta > Magnoliopsida > Poales > Poaceae > Oryza > Oryza officinalis. The sequence continues at coordinate 15,748,796 of BDMV01000011.1, read as the reverse complement.
ATATCTTCTGGGTTCACAAAAAGAGACGTCACATGAAAAGAGTTCATGTTTACACCTATATATAAATAAATCCTATGGGCAAATACGGCCACCAAAGCAGCATACCACTATAGCAACATGGAGATTAAGAAAGAGAAGGATCTTGTTGAGATCGATGACTCCCATAGATTGACATTCCACTGTGTCATATACATGGGAAACAGGCCTATGCATAGTCGCTCTGTGACAATGATTGCCCCTGCTATTTCTGCTTCAACTGTACTGTAGATCATATTAGTTACCATGTATTAGGGAGGCGATATCCCTATTCATTGCCCTGATCTTGGATGCAATATTAGAGAGCTTACCTAATGTGGTACAAGCATGTCTTGGCTGATGGGTGCAATGCTTGGGAAGCTACAATTCTAACTTATAAGGAAATCTTGGTGTTAAGGTGTGGCAATTGTGGAAAATGTTTGGAAGGGATCACTGCGTAGGGAATGGAATGGTGGGTGTCAAGGATTACTGCCTTGATGGGATGCATAGATTGGTTGTTTCAAAAGGTTGGCAACCGTGCCCTAACCGTGGCATACTTGTTGAGCTGACAGTAGGATGTAGCATCATAATAACTTGTTGGTAAGCATCCTACTATTCTTTCTTTTATGTGTTCTTGTTTACAGGACTCTGGTGCGCCTGTTTTGGTTGAATATCTGATTGGTAATTTGCTATTAGCAGTTTGCTCAACTAAGAGTAATCTCACAAGTTCCGAACCTGTATAATGTTGTACCACAATAATAATTACACATAGAGATGTGTCTCGACAGGATTTTATGTAATTTAGTCCATTTGGCCAACTGTTGATGGAGACCTTAGATGTGAAGGATGGGCAGTAGCTGAATTGGGTTGGAGATATGGACCTTCTGCAAGGGTTGATTTCCTACTAGTAGCCTTCTCTGTGCAAAATTTTGGTTGGATTCCTCTCGTTTCTAGAGGCATACTGCAGAAGTGCCAAACTGAATTTTTTTTTACCCCATCCTGATCATATGGCCCCACCTGTCATCACATTCTCATTACATCATCCTGTCCGCTGTGGTTTTGTAGAATACTCATTATTGTGATGTGATATTTATTAGTGAACATGTGTAGTTTGAAACAAGCTCAAATACTTCTGTCATGTTTGCAAATTATAGGGTGCAACTATAGGTGCTACAGCCTATATATAGTCAGCTCAATTGGAGGATTTGCTTCAATAAAGTTGGAACTACAGTGGGTTTTGTTCTATTTTCTCATCAGAAATAAAATCATTGCTTTCACTACATGACCAGAAGAGAGCACTTCTTTGGCAGTATATCTTTGTAGTTAGTGGATCATTCCAGTAGATTTGTTTCCAAATAAGACTGGCTATGTGAGATCATGTTTCCAAATAATAGTGACCTTTCTCGGCCTGCCTTCCTGGCTCAATGGCTAAGCAGCTCATGGACAGGCCAAGCCGCTTACCTAGCAAGCCAATCCTCCTTCCTGGGCTGCCCGGCCTGGCCCTGCTAGTCTGAAGCTGACCGCCTGTGTTTTGCTGAACTTCACCAATTAATGTTTAGATGATTCCTGTAAAACAGTTGACACGCCTAAACTAGTGTAACAATCGACAAACCAATTTATTTGCAAATTAATTGTTATTTATCTATTCTGCTAAAAAGCATTCCTAGTACATATATCTGTTCGTTCTGTTGTTCATATTTTACATAGTCAAACGGTATGCAGTGTCTGTGGCTCAACTGCAAAGACAACTTTATAAAATATGTATATGTGTTGTCCTCTTGTTCCTGCTAACTGAACTTTTGAATCACTTTTTCCCCTGATATCAATTACATCGTTACCTGGACTCAAGGAGCTTTGTCATGGAAAATTGAACATTTGTCAGAACTCTTCACAATATACAACCTGAGCTGCGCAGCGAGGTGGCTGAGTACTTGGAACATTCTTTTTGTAGTAAGGATTAGTCATCAGGACTTCTCAAATTTGGTGTTGGACTATACAGATTCTGCTTCTAAATGTAATTAGAAGCATCTCTTCCAGTCCTTTAAATGTTTCATTTACATTTGCACTGTGCAATGTGAACTGCATAAGGCTAAGGCTGTGTTGTCCACCCTACTTTTTCAACTCACCTCTCTCTTTTTTTTCGCGCGCACGCTTTTCAAATTGCTAAACGGTGTGTTTTTTGCAAAAACTTTTTATACGAAAGTTGTTTTAAAAAATCATATTAATTTATTTTTCAAAAAAATTAGCAAATACTTAATTAATCATAAGAAAATGTGCTGCTCCGTTTTGCGTGCGCGAGAGGTGAGTTTCTAACCTCATCTCCCAAACACAGCTTAAGTGTAGGTTATGAAAATAACTGTATCCTGCTTCAGCCTAGCTAGTCCAAGGAATAATTTGTTTTTATAAAAAAAAAAGTTAGCATTATTCTTATTTATCAGGTTACCATTCACATTGACCTACCAGTCAGCACACATATACCTTCAACAGTTACCATGACATAAATTAGCACGCTTCAAATTCTCTTCCTAGAACTGAAAATAAGTGAAATATTATATGATTTTCATATTCTCCTTGCAACGCTCTTTTGAGAAGGCAGTATTACTAATGACTCATTCAATATGGTATAATACAAGTGGTTTATGCATTTTCACGAAGAAAATATTTTTGTTATAGCGGTTTTATGGTACTGGAGGATGTACTACGCTATATTTAGTTTTAGTTTCTGGTACTTTTGGTACCTTGCTAGTGCTGAGGTACAAGAATGTACAGAGATTAACATTATGAACTATGGTACAAGCTCAGTAAATATTCAAGATTCATATATTTTGAACAAAGGGATAATTTGATAAATTGGCGACGGAATAATAAAGGTTCAGCTATGAATAGATAGTTAGATTTGTCAAGAATACAATAAAAATTAATATTTCATAGCCGCTTTTGAGTCAGACGGGTAGTAGAGCAAATTGACCCAGTTCGCCAAGAAATTCACTTTGTTCATGTGGGGCCATCAAGATGGGTGTTTGAGAATAATGGTATTTTTTCTCATAAACTGGCTTTGAACCTATCTACATTGCAGCTTCTTCAGCTTCAAGTAGTAAGCAAATTTTAGGAAGCAACTCTAGCAAAATATTTAAAAATGCTTTGCACCTGCAAAATTGCGATTTTAATGGCAAAAAAATGTTGTGGCAACTAATGTGCCTAAAATGTGGTCGCGAATCCTTATAGATAGTACTGTGTGATTTGTGGCACAGATGAGCTCTAAAGGCTATATATATATAAAAAGCTTTATGCTGTGGTCTTCCGTAAGCATTATTCATGGTCATTGGCAGATGATAAACAGTAAGTCCAAACGAGGCCAGCTTGGTTTGCATTACTACAATAAAATTTGATCGAAGAAGATAGAAAGCCAATGATGTTGATTTTATGGAGAATAATTGGAATGATCGGGATTACATTATCCAAGGAAGCACTGTTCAGTGACTGTCTAAATGTTGTAGTAATATTTTGAACAAGGAGCCCGACAAATCGTATTGAATTTAGGACAATAGTGTGGTGGTAGATTTCACAAGTGGATTCCTATTTCACAAAGAAGATAAACTTGTTCCCATTCTATATTATACTACAACAATTTGCATTTTTTCAGGAATTACAATGGTGCAAAAGGAAGATAAAAATATTAGGGTAAAAAAATAAAACATAAAAAAATAAAGTTAAAAGGAAAAGGGAAAAACAGAGAAACCAACCATGCACATATCCACCCCAGCTCTGAGCGACCTTCCTCACGACCCAATCTTGTCGAGGCTCTCGGCGACGGCCTTCATCCGCGGCCGCCGCTCCGGGTCCGCCTCCACGCACCCGAGCGCCACGTGGAACACCGCCACAACCTCCTTCCGCGCGCCGCCGTCGCGCAGCACCGCCGCGTCGGCCAGCTCCGACAACGGCCGCGCGTCCTCGAACCCCTGCCGCACCCACCTCACCACCTCCGGCACCGCCTGCTGGTCGCCGCCGCCGGAGACCGTGGTGGTTGTCCCCGAGAACGACGCGGACGAGGAGGTCGACGCGGACGGCGAGGCGTGGTGCTCCGGCGGCCGCCCGGTGAGCATCTCCAGCAGCACGAGGCCGAAGGAGTAGACGTCGGACTTCTGGCTGGGCCGGGCACCCACGGCGCGGGCCTCGGGGGCGCGGTACGCGCTGGTGCGGTGGTGGTGGTCCGCCGGCGCTGCGGCGGCGGGCTTGATGGCGTAGGGGGGAAGCGCGCAGCCCATGATGCCGCCCGAGGAGGAGGAGGGGTCGGCGCAGCCGGCGATGGTGAGGAGGCGGGCGAGGCCGAAGTCGGCGAGGAGGGCGTTGTAGTCGGCGTCGAGGAGGACGTTGGATGGCTTGACCTCGCCGTGGACGAACCGCCGCGGGCTGCACTCGTGGAGGTGCGCCAGCCCGCGCGCGGCGCCCTTGGCGATCCGCAGCCGCACCGACCACGACAGCGTCGCCGCCTGCCCCGACCGCCCTGCACAACCACATCCCACACCGTTCCAAACAAAATCCTAGGATCATTATACTACATCCAAATAAACATCAAACTCAACCAACATTTTGTAGCTTCTCTGCATCACCTTCTCTTTATCCTTAGTTACCCTCAGTTTTATATTATAAGTCAGCTTTTACTTTTCTCTAAGCCATTTTTTGTTAAATTAACTAAATTTATAGAAATACAGAGGTGTTGAATATATTTTGCTAATATGTTTTTTAAATATTAATATATATTTTTTATAAACTTAACCAAACGTATAGAAATTTGACTTGAAGAAAAAAATCAAAACGAATTATAATACGAATGGAGCAGTTCAATGCATACGTAATGATCGATTTTGTTGCAGGCTACTAACATTCTGTTTGAATTAAAAATTTCGTTCTATATTCTTTAATTCGAACTGGAGACGCGCACTCAACATCATACACAGACAATTAATTACAAATGTGCATCCTTACCACAATTCCGACAGAAATTTAAAGAGAGCCTAACAAAGCTGGGTAAATCTGAAAACCTAACAAATTAAGTTCTTCTCGCTAAAACACAACTACATGTGCATATGAAACCGGATTAATACCTCGACAAGATCAGATCGTGAAACACAGAACTAGTTGTGTCAGTCACCATAGCACACACTCTCTCTCTCTCTATATTTAAAAATATAAAGTGCTTAAACAATACATGGAACTATTCCATACTACTACTAATTCAGCACATGAAACTTCCATCGTTTTCTGTGTAGCTTATAAGTCAAAATTTAAATTTTAAAATATTAGTTTTTAAAGTTGATTATGAAGTTATTTTGTTATAATTTATTTTTCAGCATTTGACTTTAAATCACTAACATTGTATATATAAAAAAGTTTTTACCTACAAATATTCTTTTTCTGATAAGCTGTACGATTTATAATCGGCATTAAGCCAATCGATAGCAGAAGAACATTCCCATGCATGGTCTAATTAATCAATATTCACCTAATATCGCTCGGAGGCATAACCTGAACCATAAAAAGTAGGTAGTACTCCAGTAGGTAATCCTACAATCAGAAGTCAAACCTGTGGGTTCCTACCAATTAAAATGTGGCGGTCAATTTACAGTAATAGTTGTACAGTGCAGCTACATCAGAAAGGTGAGAGGAGACGAGAGGAGATTGAGACCCTGTTGTAGTTGTTGTACTCCAGCCAGGGTTTCAGAAACCGCCAGAGGCCCGGTTACCGCCACCCAGCGGTACGGCGGTTACCGGCGGTAACCGCGGTAACCGCGCAAAACCGCGACAAATTTACAAATCGAAATTTGAATTCAAAAATTCGGGCAAACCGCGCGGTTTGGCGCGGTTACCGCGCGATGTGTAACGGGTCGCACAGTAACGGGCCGGCCCATTTTTTTTTCTTTTTCCAATTTTTAAATTTATTCTCCGTTTTGCTCTCAAATTTGAATAAATATTACTCTTTTTTGAGAAATTTTTTCACCATAAAACACTACAAATCAAGTGCTACCTTCACTATTTTTTTTGATTTTTTTTTTTAAAAATTTTTTGAATTTGGACGAATTTTATTAAACCGTACCGCGCGGTACGGGTAACCGTACCCCCGCGATACGGGCGGTAACCGCGGTAACCGCGCAGTTACCGGCGGTTTTTCACACCCTGACTCCAGCACAGGCAGAAAGCTGTCCATCCAACCATAGGCACCACAAGGACAGGGAACCGGCCTCTGATCATTGCCCTGGGCTTCGTGCTAATCACAGACATGTTTGGGACGCTTTTCACTGTGGCTAGCCGTACCATATTCACAAGGACAGGGAGTACTCATCAGCAACCACCACTGGTTAGCAGAATTGGTCTCACAGGGGCAACGTGCCAGTACTTAATACCCAGTTCTACACGACTGAATGGACGAATGGATAATGTGTGATTCGGTTTTTTATAGTATTTCAGGGTACGCACGGATGTGTTAACACCCAGTTTTAAAAGTTATTGTTTTAAAAAAATAGTATTCTAAGCAATTCATATACTATAGTTTTACAAAAAATCATAACAATTAGAAGTTCAGAAAATGTGTCCACGATATCATAGAAGGAAAAGGTAGGAAACTTTATTGATAAGTTCTAAATACTTGGTTTCAAAACATAATAGTACTATTAAGTATGTGTATAATTGTTTTTAAAAAGTTTTTTTCAAATTGTATAAACATATTACATTTTATAAACATAAGCCTATTTTAATAAAAAAATATGATCCAAGCTGAACGCTGCTGACCATAAGAAATACCAATCCTCCTATGTTTTCGACCAAAGGGAGTAGCAACTTCTTCTCCTATCTTAGTGCCCGATATTTTCTTCATAGTCTTTAAAATACAACTAAATGGTAAATTAAGCTCCTGTTCATGAATTTAAATGGTATATATATCCTACATGACAATGGCCACCCCGATTGGGAGTACAATGGTACTATAGCCGGTAATTAAGGTAATATGATGTGAGGTGTTATGCAGTAATAAATCTTCTGTTGCTCTACAGCAGAGGTGTACATCGTTACGAGGTCCTCATCGGTTGCGCATAAATTAATTTATAGATAAGACTTTTATATATGTGTTCTTAGCAACTTAAAAACTAATGCTGAAAAAAAACTACGTTAAAAATATCTTAAAATCAACTTCACAATTAAGTTTAAAAAATCAAAATTTGACTTTGACTTAGACTTATTAGGGCGACTAATGAGACTCTTAGCTAACTCTTGACACAGCAAATCGTTCAAATCAATGGCTACAGTAACAATACAATAAGGCCCATTTCACTGAAAACGTGCCTAAATTTTGACACTACTAATATTTTGACAATAAATATGCATATTTGACAAATTTTGGTAGCAAACGAAACGTTGCAAAATCACTGTTTAAAACGCCATCAATTCGGTTGTGTAAAATTTGGCTCTAAAGCAAAACAACCCTAGGTACGACTACAATGAAAATGCATAAGGATTCACCAAAATATATTTTGCACGGCAATTTCCATTCCTTGATCCTAAAACCCCCCAAAAATGTTTGCAATGGCCGTAGAGCAGCCAGGCACTAACACCAAACTAGTAGTCTAGTAGTATCACTAGTAAAATGCAAAAGAATTGGCAACAAATAATGCACTACTCGTAGTACTTTTCTTCTCTCTTGGGCGTGACAAATAACTTGCCGTAGTGCCTTTTTCTCTGCAACTTTCTGCACCTAAAGAGCAACTTTTTTTGAGGCTCTAGAGCTGCACTGCGACTGCGAGTGTTGCCTGCAGTGACCACAGCAGAGCAGCGTAGCGTTTCAGGCTTAAAAAGGGCCTTTTGGCTTCCCCTGTCTCAAGGTCAGTCAGACAGAGGTCGCAAGGCACCTTTTCCCCCTCGGTTGGTTGAGCCTTTTGTGTTGAGCCCCATTTTTTCTTTCTTTCTTTTGTCTGTGTCGGTTATGTGCCAAGCTGACTTAGTTGGCCTAGAACTAGAAAGCTCACTTATTAGTGTTCGGCAGCGTGAGTTGAGGGTTTATTCTCCGCACGAAAAATGAAGTGACTCATTAGCACATGATTAATTAAGTATTTGTTATTTTTTTTAAAAAAAATGGATCAATATGATTTTTTAAAGCAACTTTCGTATACAAACTTTTTTTTTTAAAAAAACACACCATTTAGCAATTTAAAAAGCGTGCGCGCGAAAAAAGAGAGATGTGAGTTGGGAAAGTAAGGGGAAGAATAATAGTGGAAAGATAATTCAAATCAATCTTGGGATGGAATTTTAGTGCTGCAAAATTGGATGTGAAACTATCAATGAGAACCTTGTTTGACTTAGTATTTATTAGTGCACATTATTGCCTAGTTGGTGTCAACACAGTAACCAATTCAGCTATTTCATACTATTTCTTTTGAAATAAAGCAACTTAGGATAGAATTAGACCCAACATAATAGTGCTATCTAGATTCGTAGTACTAGGTTCTAATCTCATTCTAAGCTACTATATTTTGAAACGGATGAGATAGCATGAAACAGTTTATTTGCTATATGCATATGGAAATGACAGTCGATTTTGCAAGCAGAATGTTAAGAAAGAGAACTACTCTACTTATCTACAAAGACCACCTACGCTACAAGCACAAAATTGGACTAAACTTTCTCCGAATATACGCATTTATGAATCTAGGCACCACACTTAACCATCCATCCAGACAGCCACCCATCAAAGTTCACATGTTCCTCTCATCCTAATCTTGTCCACCAAAAAGCCTGTCCAAGTTAGCTCACCCAACCCCAACCATGCATGCATGCTGATGGTTCATGATGGCAGTGAGCCCAGTGTCTCTAACTGATGAAGCAGGGCAAACAAAGAAAAAACTGGACCATCATCCACTGTGGTACAGGACTACAGTACAGCAATGCCCAAACACTGAACACTGGCATAGGCTTGATGCTGTGACTGATCTATGTGGTCCATGGCAAAATAGGCATGCATGCAGAACAGTCCATGCACGCTCCTACCTGGCCTTCTTGGAAGCTTTTATCACTGATGCACTGTAACAACAGCAGCAGTGGCAGTTTTGCACTACTGGGAGAGCCACTAGGTATGTCTTGTCATCTAGTCCTCTCCTGTTGTTCATCACTGGGTATCTTGTATTCATGTTTCTCTAGGTCACTTGGTGCAGGGGCTGGTTGGAGCTCTTCTCATGTTTGTGGTGAAAATTTGGTTGGATTCCTTTTGGTGGTAGGGTATAGTACGTGCTCTACTGCTCTTACATGATACTCGTATTTTGATTGGATGGTCAATAGTACCAGCAAAGACACCATAATTTGTTTTGTGATTCTAATAAGAAATATTCTCTCCAACGTCAAATATTACTGACGGAAGGGAACAATGGTAAGTGGTTCCCTGCTAATTTAGAATTCCTTTATCCGTTATTCTGAACTGGTTCCCTATTCTATATTGCCATGGATAAGCAAAAGAATACGTATGTCATTGACATGTGGACCCTATGACTAGCAAACTATTGTAAAAAAATACAATATGCATCCCCATGTACCGTGCAAACCAAAAACAGAGCAGGTGTTGCACTCCGAGAAGGATGTGGAGATTGCAAGTTTGCCACAAGGCCGTGTTTTGCTATAGCCAAAGATAGCGATAGCTATAGCCGAAGATTTAAAATCCTATCATAGGGTTTCTATGTTTCGAATTGAAGGTATTTCGAGCCCCACCCCCAACAGGATATTCTTTGGGCTAGAAAAATTCCAGTTTTTTGTTTACCAAAGTTTGTTCAAATCCAGCCAGAATTTGCTCGATTTTTGAGAAAATACGTCCAGTGTTTCCCGCTTTCGAAACAAATTCACGAATTGGGAAGGGGAAGGTGAAGGTGTGCTCACCGCGCAGCGCCGTGGCGAGGTTGCCGTTGTTGACGAAGTCGGTGACAACGAGCTTCTCGTCGGCGGACCAGTAGTAGGCGCGCAGCCGCACCACGTTGGGGTGGCGGACCCGGCCGATGGCCCCCGCCTCCGCCGCGAACTCCTTGTACCTCTCCGTCGCCGCCGCGCCGCCGCCCAGCCGGCGCACGGCCACCGGCGTCGTGCCGTTGCCGACCACCACCTTGTACACGATCCCCTTCCCGCCCTTCCCCAGCACGTACGCCGACGAACGCAGCAGCTCGTCCAGCTCCATCTTGAACCCCTTGTCGATCGCCACCAGCTGCCCCTCCTCGCCGCCGCCGCCGCCGCTGGTGGTGTTGGTGTTGTTGCACTTGACGTGGTCGCCGCCGTCCGATCCGTCGTCCGACGAGTCGTCGGCGCGCATGCACGGGCAGGGGAAGAGGCCTCGCTTCCCTTCCTCGTCGTCGTCGTCGTCATCGCCGCCGTCGCCGCGGCGGTCGCGGAGCTTCCAGTAGATGTAGACGACGATGACACCGATGAGTGCCACGCCGGCGGCGTCGGCGACCGAGATGAGCACGATGAGGCCGGTCTTGATCGGCTGGCGTGGCCCGCCGGCGCCGCTGATGGAACCGGCGGCGGACGGCGGCGGCGGGGTGGACGACGATGGTGGCGCGGCGCGGCAGGGGACCTGGAGCGGGAAGCCGCAGAGGCCCGGGTTGTTGAGGAAGGCGGTGGGGCCCTGGCTGGCGAGCGACCCGGACTGCGGGATCTCGCCGGAGAGGTTGTTGAAGCGGAGGTCGAGGGTGACGGTCGCCGGGAGATGTCCGAGCTCCGGTGGCACCCCGCCGGAGAGGCGGTTACGGGAGAGGTTGAGCGTGCCGGCCAGCGCGGCGAGCTTCCCGAGCTCCGGCGGGATGGCGCCGGTGAGCAAGTTATCCGACAGGTCGAGCAGCTGCAAACTCACCATCTCCGGCCAGACGCCGGCCGGTATCTCGCCGGAGAATCCGTTCCCGGAGAGCATCAGCCGCTGCAGCTGCTTGCACCGCCGGAGCTCCGGCGGGAGGCTGCCGGTGAGCGAGTTATCCGACAGGTCAAGGTTCTGCAGGCGCGGCAGGTCGCAGAGCTCTGGCGGGAGGTCGCCGGTGAGGTTGTTCCCGTAGAGGAACAGCGAGTGGAGCGAGGTGGCGTTCGCCAGCGCCAGCGGGACGGTGCCGGAGAGGCGGTTGCCGTGCAGGTTGAGGCGGCGGAGGAGGGCGAGCGAGCCGAGCACGGAAGGCACGTACCCGGACAGGTTCTTCCCGGCGACGGCGACGCCGACGACGCGTGGCCCCGACGACGACGACGTGTTGGCGCACGTCACCCCGAGCCACCGGCACGGGTCGGCGTCGGCGTCCGACCACGACGACAGCGCCCCCGACGGGTCGTCGGTCACCGCCGTCTTGAACGCCAGAAGCGCCACCCCGTCGGCCGACAACGCCGCCGCCACGGGCACCGTCGTCGCCACCGCCACGAGCAGCGGCAGCAGCAGTAGGTTCCTCATCTACAGCCAGCTACACTCTCTTCCGCTTGGCAATTGGATACCAGATGAGGAAAAAAAAAAGAGATAATTATTGTGTCACACCATGTGAAGCGAAGTGACGCACTGGAGAGTGGTGAGGGTTGAAGTGGTGGAGAGAGTATTTAAGGGGTGATCTACAGTCTACACAAAGCATTTGTTCTCAACTTGTGATTAAGCAGCATCACAAAACTGTCTTTATGGGTGGATGACATGCGGGTCCCATGGCGCCACGTGGCAGAGAACAATGTACATATACACGGAGATGCTAGAGTTGTGAGATATATATATATATTGTTTCAGTAGTGAGGAGTTAGTTATAGTGGGGGCCAGGGGCCTGGTTGTTGGAAACTTGAGCAGGGCAGGCAGGGGAGTGGTGGATGGGAGTAGAAGGGAAGCAAAGGAAAGCTGATGGGGTGTGTTTTGGAGTGTGAGGGAGCTGTGTGTTTGTGTGGGTGTTTTTGGAGTGGAGAGGGAATGATGATGATGATGGCTCATGACTTGAGGGGAGGTGTTGCGGAGAACCTAAGGAGTAGTAGACTAATTCGTGCGCAATCGAGTGGGTGATTTTAGCGGAGTTTTGTGGGAGGAGTTGGCATGTTACAGTATACAATGGAGAACCCATTTTCGGCCGGAGCGTGCTGCTATCATCGAATCTCAAAAGGAGCAAGTTCTCGAAAAATATTTGCTATTTCTTCACGGTCTGCATAGGGATTGGCATGTGTTACTTTGCGGATTTAGTTCATTTAGTTTCAGAAACTGACATTTATAAACCCTCAACGACCCGTACTGGTGTCTACCGGTGCAAATGTAATTACATCACTTGACAATCACTGATTGAAGAGTGGCGAGCAAGCATGGTGCCCTGTGACCAATCTAGGTCGTGATCAACACCAATCATTTTTTTTCCCATTTTCATGTGAGCAAGGATAAACAATGAACATTCAGGATGGCATTCTGGTTAGACAGGGAGGAATGGGCTCAAGATTTCACTTCACCAGAAAACCGTTATGCATGCTTGCTGACATTGTCCTTGTTGCAAGGTTGCACAGCTGCACGTACGAATGATATGTACTTACCACCATATGTAATGTAACCGAAGGGGCGGATGTGTATCATATCTGGCATTTAATCCAAGGACCATATATGTTTTGCTTGCATGAATGCAATTGCGCATGCAGACGGCTACGGCCCAACTATCCGTGTTGATTAACTCCGTACAGAGATTAATTGTAAATGAAGCACGTTTGCTTGTTAAGAGAATTAGCATGTGATTGATTGGTACACCTGATAAGTCGGGTCATAGTTCGTAAGAATTATCAGTACTATCTACGTTGACCTACTTAGAAGACTTCTTTTTTTTTTCAGTTTTGCTAAAAATATGATGACATATATTTTTAGTTGATTTCAGTCACTTTTTCCTACATGATTGTTAACTATATTTTATCTCTCCTATTATAAGTAGATAATCGATTACTTAATCTTAATTCTCTTAGAGAGTATCTCTACTAGAGTCATCCTCCTTCCATCCCCTCCTCCCACCAGCATGTTGTGCGTCTATACACTTCGCATACGTAACCACCGGATCCATTATTTCATCCCAATCACTGTCACCCTTCTAACTTATCCCTAATTTTATGGACCTAACGGGTTACAACGGATATGCATGTTACTAGTTAGAAAAACTACAATGTAATTATTGAAATCTCAAATATAATTATAGTATAAGTTTTAAAATTTACAATGTAATTATAATGTAAGTGTCTGTAATTTACAACGTAAAAACCATTTTACTTTTTTTTTAAAAAAATGACGTCATAAATATAACTAGTCTCTTTTTTTATTGCAACATTTAACTTAAGTTAAAGACACGAGTAAAATTTGTACGTTTCTACTCTTATTGGTCTCGAAGTGAAATAATGAAATAAAAATCTCCTAAATGAAGTCTAAATTCTACAAAATAGGCTCAGGATGCCCGTAGACATCAGGTTATATGTTTTGATATAAATGCGACACAGCCAGCCATGTTACCTTGAGAAAATAGGTGGCAGGTACGCGCTGTGGGCAATTTTTACTGCTAAAATCACTGTTAGTCATATCTGCATCGCCATGAAAACATTCTGTTAATGCTCAATTTCTGACAATGTTGCCGCCTAAGTAAGTTGGTTAAAGTGGAAGCTAAGCATCCATTGCTACCCCTTTAGCCGTCCTCACAACTAGGACTCCAACTACATAATACTAACTTTTAAAAGGAGATAAGTTCATAGATTCAAATGATAGGGTGGTACAGAGAGTCCATGAGTCCTAAGATAATGACATCATTCGCACCATTATAAAGAGTAAATGGACAGCAATCCAACTTATATGTCAAGTTGCAGAAAGCACAAGTTGGCAAAAAGGATAGAGGCAAACAGATTGGGATATCAGCCATCTTGCTCGTCATTTGTACCATACCTAGAGATGTTGAAGAGGAATAAACATTATATGAAGTATACGTAGTATGAGATAGGGGCATGACTAAGCGGACAATTATTTTGCCTCTAGCATGCAACTTGAGAAGACGACGTCTTTAAACGAAGACAAAAATATTCAAGCATGGTTAGGTGTGAAATACCATGATTTGCCAACTAATGTGATTGAATTCGATGTATTGATTGGCAGTAGTTGAACAACAATAGCATGTAAATCAAGCTCATTACACACTCAAGGTATAAACTAGCAGCAATCTCCATTCCCGAATTACATTAAAATCATAAGAGCAAACGCAGAGCATACAAAGTGCCAAACATAGTACCAAAAATTAAACTGTGGCCATTCCATACCAAATAAAATGTTGAAATGCAAAGTGCGAGTAATTGTTAACAAAAGCAAATGGCTTTACGTCCATTGTTATAAAAAAAAGCTTAAGTCTTCTTGGCAGCAGATTGGCAGTAATTCGAGGTTTAAGATCAGATGGTTACAGAATCCGCCATATGTGGTGTTCCTTTTCTTTGGCAATTACAGCCATATATTAGTTTTTCTTTGTAATTTACACGTAATAGAGGTATAAGAGGTCCTGGTCTAGTCATTTTTTCTTGACAAATGTCAAATGAGTGCATAGTGAACAGCTTCAATTTGTCCTTTTTTATCTTGTTGAATAGGATTGATTTTTGTAGTAAAAATTTACCTGGACTCAAAACAGATTCAGCTGAGACTTTTAAGTTCTTAAAACTTTTACATATAGGTTTTAATAGATTTGCATTTTTCAGCAGTTACCCTATTTTCATAAGTAATGTATTTACTATCTTTTACCTACTTAGTGACATGCAAAACATGAGCAGGTTAACCTAGTAAAATGTGTTCAAATTCAGCAACAGAAAACAAATAAAGGATCAGCCATAGGGAGCCATAAATCTATTTAACGTCAAAACGGCAGCACTAAACAAGAAGAAATCATACTCAAATTGTACGATAAACACTGGACCCATATTTGGATAGGGTGGGAGGCACCCATTTAGGAAGACTGAGCAACACGAACAGATGGAAACACCAAAAAAAAGGGGCCAAAGGAAAAGGCACCAACAAAGGGGAGGGTAACTACGAACTATTAGTCATAACATCAACAAACTGTTTGTACCTGGCCAGGCCTTGAACCCTTGACAGACACCTCCTGACTGCTGTTTTGCCTGGGTCCCCCATCCATACAAAACCAATCAGCCTTGGCTCTAGCCCCAGGTTTCCAGCATGGCGTCAGCTTTTCTGATGGCATGCTGGTATAATATCTATTGCAGTGGTCATGACAGATCACAGGAAACTTCAACTTTAGTTACAGTTTGAGTAAAAGCGAACTGGTTATGTAACTATAGTGACATCCTGAAGCCAGAAGCACAAATGGAGAGAATGCTGACTTAATAGTCCCAGGCATTCGTGACTAGTCTTTTTTGTAAAATCCACTCTTCTCTCGATCATTAATTGGCATCAATCACAAATATTCATTGGAAACTACACAGCCAAAATAGAGCTAGACAATTTAGTGGTTGCAATAGCAATCGATTTCACAAGATCCCTGTTAGCTATATGACAAATAAACAGAAAATGCTTTACTTCAAACTACCACTTACCATCTGGAAAACTGAAAAGCACAAAACCACACATAGCCAATTAATTAACAACGAACACTAGTCATGAACTAACTCAACTCAAAGGAATGTGGACTTCCTTTTTTTTTCTTTTTTGAGAAGAACGTGAAGTTTCTCAGATACTCTTAATTATGAAAGCATAACAGACACATATGATCATCCATTATAATTTAATGCAAGACCTTGAATGTTAATTGATGATCACTCTGATAAAACATAGTTACTTAGGATCTTGATTATTGAACCAACAAAATGCAGTCACAGCTTTGAGTTGACGGATTATTGATCACAAGCTTTGAGTTACCAGTTAACACATGATTGAGCCTGTTTGTTCTTGTTCCTCAAAACTATCTTTTTTGGTTCAAGCCAGCTAGCTCAGACTGTTGTTTACCTAGCTTTAAACAAATTACTTTGTTTGAATCTGGTGTTCATTTCATTCACTCTGTGGATTTTTTAAGTACTATGTTTCCGTTTTGGACTTGATACAACGTGTGCATGAGTGACACCTGATCCAAGCACAAGTTTGTCTGGATTAGTCTAATATTAGATAGATAAATAATTTAACTTAAAGTTAGTTCAAGATGATTTATTTTTATCCTGAACAGAGATTGTGAAAAAGTTTTATTGATTAAGGACTGGCATGTATTCCAAGCCATTGGTATTTTGTTCACCTTTACTTGTTGGAAACATAGAAGCTAATGAATGCTTTGAGATGTACACTTGAACAAACAAAATATATAGTAGTTTATATCTGTAACAATCAGGGCACATCATGTTATTGACAAGGTTCAGAAGACAGAAGGGTCAGATATATGAATTTTATACACATGAGCAGAAGAGGTAACAGAGTGCAACCTTATTGGACTTGTATTTCACCTTCATGCACAGGTGCAAATTCAACTCCAAGCGAGCATAAATCCTTCTTGAGCACCTCAGCATTTTTAAAGTGCAAACCAACCATTCCTACACTAAGGGCTGCTTCAATATTTGTCATCCTGACAGTGGAAAAAGAACTAAAACAGTTAAGATATCGATGTAGCTACATAGCCATGCCAGATATGAATTAATTATAATGAACCTGTCATCAATGAATATGCAGCTTGCTGGATCAACGTTTAGGTGGTCCACAGCATGTAGATAAAAATCAAGCGAAGGTTTGCGCTTTCCTGAAGAATGAAATTGTAACAACAAATTAGAGTATTTGCATTCAAGTTTGGTCATTTTGATCATTGATGACCGCACAACATCATAATGACCCAGCAGGAAGACACCACAGCTTAACAAGTTCCCTATGCTTCATCATTTAACACGTAATAACAAAACTTTTAAGCTACTACATCAGTCTGTTCCAACTCAAGATAGAAGCTAAGCCACTCCTAGTACAAACTAGTCTGGCTCATGTACATTATAGAATAGATTAACACTAAATTGACTAAAAAAGGGTACCAGAAAAAGGAACAAGTCTATTTTTCATCCATCAACTATTTCTTAAAGTTTAATTTTCACCCCAAATGTCAATTGGATAAAACCTCCCCCTCAATTTCCAGTAACGGACAGAGTGCACCCCTGCTCTGGAAAGGTGATTTTGTGCTGTGTCAGCACAGTAAATGCATGCTCAACGTTGGTCGACTATATGTGTAATATTATATTCAGTTATAAAATTTTGTGTGTATAGAATTGAACATGATGTAAGTTTGAGGACTAGGAAAACGTTATCCTACAAAGATATTAAAGTTGGTGATGATGTGTTTAGCTCATATTGGTTTTATCCACTAAAGAACCAACGTTCTATATATCTACCCATTTTATGACATAAAGAAGTCCATTTGATCCATAGACATCAATCTGTTGACATATATATAAATATAGTACTTCATATAAAAAGAAAAAGAAAAACTGAGAAATAGTATTACCAACTGTGCATGAACAGAATGTCCAGGACAAATACTTTGAGAGCTTTAACTTCTCCTCTACTAACTGGTACCTACAGAACATATTTCAGGAACAAGCATGCGTGTACAAATGTGTCAAGATAAGTTGAAACCCACCACACTGGATAATTTGTAAATGCATGCACTTCATAGTTATTTTGCTTCAAACTGTAAAGAATGTCTTCAACACCATCGATGTACTCATATGCCCTCACCATGCATGCTTTCAAACCTATAGGGAATAACACAAGTAATCATAAACATCTTCTAAGATATAAAAAAAGCTAACAAATTAGGTTTGAGAAAAACCTACGTCACAAATCACAATGGCTATTAGTAATTAGACAGGTACAAAGCTTTGAGTCTATATTTTACTATTGAAAATCCATTGAAGTAGGATATTAAGTTAATTAACAATTCTGAGTAAGTGAAGTACTGAACAAAATCAAGTATCTTCAAACAGTGATTATTTGATGCCAGCTTATAAAATGGAACAATCTGCATCCCTGGTGAAACACCTGGTCTGATCTTCTCACCTTCCAAATCAAAAGACCTGCCATCCTTGAAGAACTTTTTGGCCAGCTCATTCTGGAAGTAGAAGAAGAAAAATCACAAAATGGTGACTTGATCCTGTTCTCTGATCAGAGTAGAACAGAATATTCCAATTCCAGCTGAAAAAAATTATAAAAAGAAGGCATCTATTTTTGACTTCCAAAATCAGCCTGAAGTTCACTACTAAAAATTTCACCCCTACTTCCATATGCAAACAAACAACACACTAGACACTATTCCACCATGGTTTTGGTTGACATGAAGGTGGTTTCACTAGCATGGACTCCTATTAGGAAAGTTTCGCTGACTTGGACTCATCTAAGTGGTATACACATAAGGCGATACTTTACAAGTAGCATCAAAACCACTTTGGAATAGCGTTAGGGGTGTTGTTTGTCTGGTTGGATGTTTTGGGTGAAAATTGATTTTTGAGTTCAGGTGAAATGGGCTTCTAGCAGAGTTTGAGGGCCAAAATAGACCTTTTTCCTAAAGACAACACGCGCCATGCAAAATAATAAGATAAAAAGAAGAATTTCAGTTATCTGTATTGGAATGATATATTAATTACTTAACATTAGAACTTCGACCATATGTAAGTTATAGAGTTCAGTAGCATGTGAATTATCAGGATGCTTAGCAATTGCACGTAGTCAAACACTCAAACTAGGTAAATGTATTTTAAAATGCCATACAAATTTCTATAATTCCCAAACCCATTATTTTTTCTTCCTCCTAACATGTGGACCGTAGTGAAGAAGTCATACACTGTCAGACCAAGTGGATCATACGATGGCATTCATTAATCCTACACCGGTGCCAGTGCCATCACGAATCACTCTCAAAAACAATTTTCCTTATATAGATTAATTTCAGCATTTTCCTCACTTGTCTGTCCTCTAATGCACATAACTTTATTTTATTTGTACTTGTTATCTATAGGACAAACCTATAAAACTTACTTTCCTTGTTTAAACACTTAAAATGTTGAGCTGGTAAGTATCCACCAAGTCCAGAAAGCAATGGTCAGTGAGCTAATGGAGTAATGAATCCCTTGATGCAAGAAATAGGATTACAGGAAGTAAGAACAACGACTAAGATAATGAAGGAACTACAAATGTTATTGATGAACTGAAGTCATTTCAAGCATGGCAAGAACAACTTGACAACCTTTAATGTCTATTAGCAAAGTAACTGTCAATAATTGTGGTATATTTTGCAGAAACAATTCAAAACTAGGGTTCTACTACCATGACCAATATCTCTCCAATATATGAAAAGTAAGAATTCACACCTCATCAATTAGCCCCAACTCAAATTCAGACCATGCTGTTGGATGCTTGCTTTCAAGGAGTTCCTTCATTGACATTCTGCAGGCAAATATTGGATATTTATAACCCAGAAAGTAACACAAAATAGATATACAAATCATAGTAAAAACATATAGGACAAGATATTAATTTAAGGGTAAAGTCTAGTTTGGCCCTCAAACTCTTATTGGAGTCAAAATTTCACCCCAAACTCCAAAAACGGTTGGCTTCACCCTCATATTAAAGGTAAACAACGCCCAAAACTCTATTCCATCATGGTTTTGATTGGGGTGGTTTCACTGATATGAACCCAAGTAAGTATTTATAATGACAAAATGGAATCTGAGAAGAGTTAAAGCAAGAAAAATAAAATAGACTTCACCCTTAAATTAACCGAATCATTGAGGTAATAAAGTAATAAAATATTCAACACATGATTTCTGAAACAGTTTTAGGTACTTGTATGGTGCTAGTTCACAAACGAATATTGAATTTACAATTGTGCACTTATATATGATTTATCGGGAGTCTGAACATTCCAGTACCAATGAAACCATTGCAATCCCACACGAAAATCCAAGCCATTACTACAAAACCACCACATAGCCTAAGTCTGATCCAGACAAAAATGCAAGATCATAACATTCATAACCCCTCTAATACCATGGAGCCACAGTTAGCCCCAAGAACCCCAAGCAGGCATTCCGTCGAACACCTCAACGGCAAACCCAGACCAACACCGATCACACGGAAGATGGATGCACTGAACTGGAAGAAGGCCGGTATGTGGTGGTAGAAGGGGTCGCGGACGACGGTGTCCATGACGTCGAACAGCACCACCGGCAGCTTCCTCGGCGGCCGGGATGCCTCCGCCGTCGCCGCCGCCGACGCAGCGAAGGCGGCTGGGGATGTGGACGCCATACACGGCGGCCGCAGCGCGGTGGGCTTGGGGATGGAGGAGGCGAGGCAGGGCGCGCGGGGGAGCAAGGAGACCATCAAGGTTGGAGACTGGAGAGATGGAGGGGGGGACGATTGCTTCTTGCTCTTTTGCTCGCACACAGCCACACGGCCCGTCTACTGGAGACGAGACGACGGACAGGTGCCGCAATATTTTATTTATTTTCTGTACACTCATAACGAACGCTCCCTCACACGTACCGCCTACCTTTATAAACATTCCAGAAAATTAAACCAATATATCTTGGTACTGTCAAAGTCATCACTGTTATCAATGAATACTTTACCTAGTGTAAATGCGATCACCCATATCAAGTTTAGTATTTAAATCGAAATAAATTGGTTTCACGTAAGAAATCAAATTAGTTAAGCTAAACTCATATATATATATATATATATATATATATATATATATATATATATATATATATATATATATATATATATATATATATATATATATATATATATATATATATATACACATATGTATATATGTATGTATTTCTTGTGTGTATTTTTTTCGATGCGTATGTTTTTCAAACTACTAAACGGTGTATTTTTTTGCAAAAAGTTTCTATACAAAAGTTACTTAAAAAAATCAAATTAATCCATTTTTGAAAAAAAATTAGCTAATCCTTAATTAATCACGTGCTAATGAACCGTTCCATTTTTCGTACGTACTGAGCATGCTCAGCCTAACGAACACAGCCGGCTTTGTTCATTTCCCTGTGTTGGAAACATACAGAACATACGGAAAACGAAACGGTACATTAGCACGTGATTAATTAAGTATTAGCTAATTTTTTTTTCAAAAATGGATTAATTTGATTTTTTTAAGCAACTTTTATATAGAAACTTTTTGCAAAAAAAATACACCGTTTAGTAGTTTGAAAAGCGTGCGCGCGGAAAAAAAGAGCGGTGAGTTGGAAGATGAGTTTAGGCTGTGTTGGGCAGCCGGAGTTCCCGACACGTACAGTATTTTTCGCCCGCGTACGCTTTTTAAACTACTACACGGTATAATTTTTTGCAAAAAGTTTCTATACAAAAGTTGCTTAAAAAAATCAAATTAATCCATTTTTTTTAAAAAATTAGCTAATACTTAATTAATCATGCGCTAACGAACCGTTTCGTTTTCCATATTTAATGTGCACGTTCCAGCACAGCTGCCGAACACAGCCTTTAAATACATCCCAACCCGAAATTTCTACGAACCCAAAACGCTCCAATCCAAAACAGAATTTTGTTCGGCAGCCTTTAAAGTACATCCCAACCCGAAATTTCTACAACCCAAAACGCTCCAATCCAAAACAGAATTTTAGCCCACTTCAGACCAACCAACACGATCCACTTCAACAACCAATCCGTTTAACCCAAAGAAATAAGTCCACTTTGAGTCTCTTAACTAGTGGTCGAATCTGATTTGTATCCTCAATTGTAAACTCAGCCTAGTGACTGATGGGGCATATCTAGATCCACTGGCAAATTTTCGTTTTGAATAATAAAATGTTGAGTGTCAGATAGCTGCACATACTAGTATCTAGAGTATTTTATTAACGGTGGAATGGTAGAGCGCTACCAGCGATAGCGATCAAATGTTGATTTTGTACAAGAAGATTTTTTTTAACATTCACATGGTCTATGTTTTATTTGAAAAACAGAAAAAAAACACATAATTTTAATAGAAATATAAGTGTAAAACAAAAGACACATTTGATCTTTACCCTACCAATTTGTTGGTAATGCCACAAACTTGTTGGTAGGATAGATATATACTACTCATGTTTGGTTTATTACCAATATGATACCAAATTTCATACTATATATGGTGGAGAAGCGTCTAGATTTGTGTCAAATTGAGTATGGTTATTGCCAACTAATTGGCTTCAAACCAAAACATCATATTTATTAGGAAAAAGTCTAAAAACCTCCCTAAATTTTGTATAGAAGTCCGTGTAGTACCCTAAACTTTAAAACAGAATATCCAACCACCTAAACTTTGCAATACCGTTCATTTTACCCCTAAGATGGTTATGAATGAAGGTTTTGCATATTTTGGAAGCTTAAACAAACAAATTTGTACTTGTTTGTAAGTAAGAAAGTAAGAGCTAACAAGGATAAAAAAAGATTTAAGTGGAGATTTAATATATATGTCCAATGTGTATCTCATATGATCAAATTCATCTAACTTATATATAAATTAGATACAAACCACTATGCAAAACTACTTTAGGGGTTGTATAAATGGTATCGTAAAGTTTAGGGGGTTAAATATCCGGTTTTAAAGTTCAGGGTGTTAGACAGACTTCCATCCAAAGTTAAATTTAGGGGGTATTTGGACTTTTTCTTATTTATTATTCAACCTCGCAAGTTTTGGTATCAATCCAAAACAACCCAAAAGATTGTAAAACATAGAAAAAGTACAGAAATAGTCGTTTGATTAAACCATATTAAGGTGTTGTTTTCTTTTAATGAAGATGTAGTTAGGACACACAAAATGATTAATTAAATTTTAATTATTACAAACTTGAAAATTAATTTATTTGATATTTTAAAGTAAAGTTTTCATACAAAATACACCGTTTAGCAGTTTGAAAAACATTCTAATGAAAATTGAGGTAAAATCTGTATATTAATAAGAAAAATACCACCTAAAAACAGAAGAAAACGGATGGGAGAGGTAGACTAATTTTTTTTTCAAAAAGTTTAGAGCTATTACTAACTTTCCTTTAAAATCTCCTCCACAATAGAATTGAAATCCTTCAAGTATCCTACTTCTACATGTTCATAAAAAACCTGATATGAAGCAAATTTATGAATGTAATATGTTGCTGTAAGTTATTTTTTCAAGAGAACTCTTCAGTCTTATATGCTGAATGACCTTTTTAGGGTGCCTGGTTCATTGATAAACTTTTGATAAAATTTGCGAAAGGACAATTAGAATACAGAGTGTAGCACCTTGCAACCTTGTCCTATTGTACGGAGAAGAAATGTGCTTGCAATGACAATGTCAACTGATGCATGGTACGACCTAACAATGGCCCTGTTTGGATCCAAGGGCTAAAGCTAGTTTGAGCTAGTTTGAGCCAAACTAGCCCAAAAGTATCCAAACAGGAGGGCTAGAGCTAGTTTTTTGGAACTAGCCCACCCAAAAAAACTAGCCCATCCAAGAGGTGATTATTTGGGCTAGTTTTTTTTTGGACCCACTTTTTTTCCTATCCACTCGGCCTCCTCCGACCCTATCCTATCCGCATGTGACGGAGCGTGGAGCTCCTCACCGGGAGACCGCGCGGCCCCCCTTTGCCGGTTCGGCCGGGGACGCTAGGTGAGGTTCTTCGCCCTCGATCTGAGGAACGTCAGCAAGAGAGGAAACGCACAAAACACGGGCGACGTAGACAGGTTCGGGCCGCTGAGAAGCGTAACACCCTACTCCTGTGTTCTGGTGGATCTGAGAGTCTCCAACAATACAAAGAGAGTTCGGTCTCTACAGCGTATTGGCCGGAGTCCCCCCCTCTCTTTCCTAGGCCTGGGCCTCCTTTTATCTGGCAAGGGGTTACCACATGGGCCTCTAGTTGCCTAAGAAAGAAAACATTCTTTTTACAATCAAGGCTAGTCTACAGCCGGAAGTGACCTCTGACAGGCACGGTACACGCCTCCTGCTCAGCTCGCCAGCTCTCCCGGTGGACGCCCGTTTCAACCTTCATTAAATGGCAAGCGACTTCCTTGCTGTGCTTGCGCTGAAGTCTGGAATGGATCTGACCGGGACTGACATACCAACTCCAGGAGTTAGTAGATTGTTCCCCCCTGCGGCTCCCGCCCGCGCCATCGTGGCCTCGGGGGGCCCGCTCCCCCGACGCCCCGACCACCTGCATGATGGCCAGGATGTTGGCGCGCTCTGGGTCGCAGCAGAGGGGGAGGACCCCTTGGGGGATGAGGGATGCCTCCACGGAGCTGAGATTCAGCACCCGTTGGACCACCATCCTGAAGTCCTCAGGGTCCCAGTCCCATTTGCGCCCCTGGTGGGTCCTCAGGTGGTCCTCGGGCCCGGTGTACTCCCAGGCGCCCCGGGCGCGCCGCTGGAGCGGCGCGATCCGGCGACGGAGGTAGTCGCCGAACACCATGGCCCCCGTGAGCCCCTGGGATCGCAGACCCGCCAGGCGGTCAAGAACGGCGTCGTAGCCGTCCCCCAGATCTACCGCCGCCCGCCAGCTGGAGGCCTGCGCCGGGGGCTGGCTCGGAAGTCGGAGGCGCGCTTCGCCGCGAGGGGGGTGTAGAACCAATCGCTCTTCCAGTGTCCTCTTGCGGAGGACGCAGGGAATGTAGCGGTTCAGCACCTGCCCCCGCGGCTGGAAGTAGCAGCCACCGACTACCGTCGGCGGCGACACCGGCTGCACGGTGAAGAACCACCGGAACAGCCGGAGAGATGGGCGCACCCCGATAAACATCTCGCACAGGTGCGCGAAGATGGCCAACGTCATTATCGCGTTGGGGGTGAGGTGCGCCATCTGGAGATCGTAGAACTCCAGAATATCCATGAAGAAAGTAGAGAATGGCGGGACCAGCCCCGCCATTGCGAAAGAAAGGAAGAAGACGGACCGCCCCGGGTAGTGTGGCGCCGGGCGTCCCTCGCCCAGCGCGACCACCTCCCGGCCGGTGGCAGATTCCGGCATGAACCGGCGCGGCAGCCCGGCTTGCCTCTCGCTCGTGATGCGGGAAGGCGGCAGCACGCTACCGTCGAGCGGTGCGGAGCCCCGTGCCATGGCGCCGGCGGAGGAGGAGCTTGAGAGCGAGCGTGTGCGGCAAGGGTAGGGCACAGGAAACGAAGAGTTGGGGCACGGTGGCGGAGGCAAAGGAAAGAGTGGCGAGAGGAAGGAAACGAATCCCTTCCTCGGCGTCTTTATACCCTTGCCAATGCCATGCCCGGCTCCTCGCTTCCCGCGCCCACTACCTTGCCCCCTCGTTTCTCGCGCCCACGCCTCCACTAACCCCACTCGCCCGTTTGCGGCGCACGCGGCAGACGTGCGGCCGTGGCGGTTGAGATGGGGCAGATCGTGCGCGCATTAATTACGCTCGCCAACCGCGAAAAGCGCCATCATCATATCCCCAGGCGAAACGAACCGACTCGTCCCGATTCGCGCGCTGCTCGAGTAATGTAGCGGTCTTAAAGAGGCCGCTCATTATTATCGGTCGGTTTTCCCTTGCCGATGCGCGCGATTCGCGACCGTTGGGTTTCTGCCCGCCTGTAGGGACCGGTCCCACCTGTCACCGGGACTAAGGAGTGGTCACGCCCGAACGCTTCCCCCGAGGGGGCGGTCGCCCTGGCGTAACGCCGGGGGCTACTGTCGGTGACATGGGACCGGGGGTATCATGACTAGAGGCTTGAGTGGCCGCGGCGCCCACGTGGCCCAACCCCCCCGGGGGGGTCGGGCCCGAGGGTGACGTGGCCACCCCTCCCTCTGTCTCCCCGAGGGGTCGGGCCGCTCCCGTTTCGGCCCCGAGGGCCGGGGCGCCCCGACCCCCTGTGATTTTGGCGCCGCGTGTGCGGCTTAGGTGAGCACAGCAGGGCTTACCTAACCGCATTTATAGCGGATCAGACGAGCGCGCCACGCCGCATTTAATGCGGCGCAGCGCACGCTTATCCGGTCCGTGACCGGTCGCGGTGAGTGACCGGTCACAGACCGGTCAGATCGCGGGTTAGGTGGCGACAGGCGGCCTGCGGCACGCCTCGCCCCGTCCCGTCAGAATGATGAGAGCCTCCTGGCTCTCGTCCCTAGCTGGAGCCGGCGTGCTAACTCCTGGAGTTGGTATGTCAGTCCCGGTCAGATCCATTCCAGACTTCAGCGCAAGCATGGCAAGGAAGTCGCTTGCCATTTAATGAAGGTTGAAACGGGCGTCCACCGGGAGAGCTGGCGAGCTGGGCAGGAGGCGTGTACCGTGCCTGTCAGAGGTCACTTCCGGCTGTAGACTAGCCCTGATTGTAAAAAGAATGCTTTCTTTCTTAGGCAGNCACCCGTTTCTTTTTGTCTCTGGTTTTCTTCTGCCTCAGCGAGATCCCGTCGCGCCCCCCACGCCATTCCAAGTCCGGCCGGTCCGAGGCCGAGGAGACGGCGACCGCGGAGGCCCGGAGGCGGGAGGCTGACCGGCGGGAAGCCGCGGACCGCCTCCGGGAAGCCGAGGAGGCTGCCCAGGAGGCCGCCCGGGTTCGCCAGGCCGAGGAGGCCGCTCGGGAGGAGGCCAGACTCCGCCGGGCCGGGGAGTCCGCCCGGGAGGCAGAGGCGGCGCGTGCACGCCGGGCAGCCTGCCAAGCCCCCGACCCGACTCCGCCCGAGGCGACGACGACCCCCGAGGCCACCCACGACGAGGCCGCGGGCGCGCCGCCCGGGCCTGATGCCCCGGGCGACGCTCGGGACGAACCAGCTTCGGGGGACGCCCCCGAGTCCGGCACGCCGATCGGCGGGCCGAGCCGCGCGGCACCCACACCGAGGCCGCTCTCCCCTCTGCCTTCCGCTGCCCCGCTGAGCGCGAAACCCCTCCTGCAGGCCCTGGCCGCCGCGAACAGCACGGTGCTGGACGGGTTAAGTGCCCAGATGGAGGCCCTGCAGGCGGAGCGGGCGGAACTTGACGCGGCGTGGGCGCGTGTCGAGGAGGGGCGGCGCTCGGTGGAGGCCATGGTGGAGGCGGGCCGCAAGGCACACCGCCGGCACGCCTCACAGCTCGAGGCCCGTCGCAGGAACCTGGCGGAGATCGCCAGGGAGGTGGAGGAGGAGCGGGAGACCACCGTCATCGCCACCGCCGTGCTCGACGAGGCGCGGGACGACCTTCGCCTCCAATACGAGAGCCGGGCGGCGGAGCTAGAGGAGAAGCTCGACGCCGCCCGGGGGGTTCTCGACGCCGCCGCTGCCCGGGAACGGC